>JASCZI010213329.1:508-11103 GCA_036250425.1 Stylosanthes scabra
GTTCTTGACAATATTTATTACCCAAGTCCTAGACACTAATAAGGTTTTCAATCTTTGTGGACTTGGTCTTCTCGTTGTTGTTGTTGTTTGCTTTCAATTGAATCCTCAATCCTTTGATTGTTGTTAATCATCTTCACAATGGTTGTCATTCATCAAAACCTAATTACACAAACTTGGCATGCATATGTAATTGTGATTTACAGATGGGTCTCATTTGAATTTTGTATGTAGCTTGCTATGTATGTTTGATGTTACTTGTGAACTTCTGAAAAAGAGTACCGAAGAAAATAATTTCTCCACCCGTGGTGATGCTAGTGCTTCTTATGATGCTATTACATCATTTGAATTTGTCTTTCTTTTGTATTTGATGAGAAATATTTTGGAAGTTAATCATAATCTTTGCCAAGCTTTGCAACGTAAAAATTAAGACATATTGAATGCTTTATCTCTAGTATTTATTACCAAGACTTTAATCCAAAAAATGAGAGAAACAGAATGGGAGGCTTTCATAAAAGAAGTTACATTATTTTGTGAAAAACATGAAATGAAAGTTCCTGATATAAATGCATTGCATATTCCTGGACGAACTCGCAAAATTGTTTACCCGATTTCAATGGATCATCATTATTGTGTTAATTTGTTTCTTGCTACTATTGACAGATAATTGCAAGAGTTTAGTAGAAGATTCAATGATGAATGGTGAAATTGCTTACTTTAAATTCAACATTAGAGCCCAAAGATAATTATAGATTTTTTAACGTCCACAAAGTGTGTGAATTAGCTGAAAGATTTTATTCAGATGACTTCAATAACCAAGAAAAATTTCACATTAAAATGCAAGCTTAATATTATGAACTTGATGTCTCTAATATGTTGAATTGAGTAACTTATGCACAATTTCTGAGCTAGAGTCATTAACATATCCATTAATTAATCGTTTGATTTGCTTGGTATTGACTTTCCATATTTCAATTACTACAACTGAGAGATCTTTTTCAGCTATGAATATTGTGAAGAAAAACAGAATAGAAGATGAATTTCTTGCTAACTATCTTCTGATTTACATTGAGAAAAAGATTGCTAAATGATTTAACAAAGATTCTATCATTGATGAAATTTATGATATGGAAAACCGTTGTGTACCTCTTCATTAAAAAATACTTATATTTTCTATCAGTATATTTTTGTAATGCATTTTAAGTTATACAACTTATTTATATAATAATTTTACTTTGGTCTTTATAATAAGTTTTCTAAATCCGTCCCTGATATCAACCAAATTATGATTTTTAGTGTACATTACAAAAAGCATTATTCATGTTATAACAATTTTGAGATTTATGATTTTCACAAATGAATATGAGTAGAGTTACTAACCTTAATCCATGAATAAATGGGATTTAATATTGAGAATATGTGTAGTGAGTGTTAATATAGACAATTTTCTTTGTTTATCCTTTGTCATTATTTATTCTTTTTATATTCTTTAGTTGATGGTGAGAAAAAAACTTCATTAGAAAGAAAAAATGACTGAATTTTAGTTATTTTTTTTCGATAAGTTTTCATCTCACAAAAACCTAAAATATGAGTGAAAAGGTTCTCAAAAAGAAAACATAAAAATCAAAGCTAAAAAATCTCAAATAAATAATTTAAAAAATCACATAATACTTCTCATACTTTCTTTTGATGTTTATATCTTTGTGTACTCCTTGCGTACTCCATATGTCCTCCATACGTGCTATGCCCCCGCTACCACCAAATGTTTAAGTAAGCATCTCCCTATATAATTCTTCAACTCCTCCTTATTCACCTTTAAAGCTCAATCAAAACATAAAGGCAATCAAACATTAAGATATATACTCCTAATCTAGTTCAGGTTCTTTTAGCCTTTTTTTTTTTTGTTGTAGCATTACTCTTGAAAGTATTAATTTCTTTTTGTCAACCAAATCAAGCTCCATCAGTTAAAGAACTTCTACCCATTCTTTAAACCACACACTACTTTGTGATAGTAAGCAACATCTTCTTCTTTCATTTGGACTAATAATTTCATTGAAATCATCTCCTATCAACAACATTAGTACTTCAATTTCCTCCTTTGTACACCTTAGTTCATCCCAGAAAATTAGCTTCTCCTCTTTTGTTTGGGGCCAATACCCAATACAGATAGCACATCTAAACATTGTTTCTCTTATGCAACCAATAACCAGTAATAATCTATTATGTCTAATCACCCTATTATAGCAGAAAAAATCATTTCTCCATGTAAAAAGAATTCCCAAGAAGCGATAATCGAGTCACGTACTCCCATTTAAAATTCACACTCCCACCCCAAATTTTACGAACCAGATTATACTCCACTACCTCTTTCTTAGTCTCAACCACTCTTAAGAAATTCGAATTATTCTTTCTGCAAACTCTTCTTAACATTTCGACTTTACCACCCTCGTCTACATCCCTCACATTCCATATAATCAAATTCATTTGAGCAACGGTTTATCACCTAATCTCAAAGCCCTTGTGCACAAAGATCTTTCTCTGATGTTGTTCTGCCTCCTTCCCTGTCATCATCTTCTATTATTTTTTCTCTGTTCATTCACGGTTTTGTAGCTTCCTTCCTGCGAGTCTAAGAGCTTGTTTAGATGCCATTATTTGGCTAAAATAAAATCGTTTTCTGACAAAAAATATTTTTTATATTTTTTAGCGTGTTTGGGTAATTTCTAATAGTAAAAGTAAAAGCACTAGCAAAATAAAAAAAAAAATATCTTTTTTCAGAAGATGTTTTTTAAATATTTTTTTTAAAAGATATTTTTTTCTCGCAAAAAAGATGTTTTAACATAATAAATAAACAAAAGAGATCTTTTATATTATTGTACCCAAATACAATTGATAAATAAAAAGATATTATTACATGAGATACCCAAACACAAAATTACTTTTACTTTTGCAAAAGATCTTTTAAAAAAGAATATTCCGAAAAAAATCTTTTTCAAGAAGCTCGCCAAAACAAGTCCTAACAAGCAGGTCTTCCTCACTTCTAGAATTGAACGAAATTCCACCTCGTTCATACAACTTCTTTACCATGATCGCTTCTTTTCTTTCACCGTCTTCACCACCATCTCCCTTTTCAGCATTAGGGTTTCTGCTTTCACTCTGCAACTCATCCTCACTTTCTCAACCTTGATTCCTATTCGTTGCCATCACTAGGTCGTTGTTTTTTTGGGACAATCGATGTACATGGTTCGAATTAGAACAAGGCCCAAAACCCGATGGATAAGGACAAGAGTTCAAGGAGATCTCCTCCAGTTCATTGGCAATCGAATCTTCGAACCCCTTGCTCCTATCCAGCTCACTAATCACCATCCTGTTCAGTTCAAACTGGGTTGTGAGTCCAACATGTCCCGAGCCCTCATTCAATTGAGGGTTGTCCACTGATAGACTCGCATTACCAGGGTGCGTATGAGGTATTCCACTACTCACATGCGTTGTCCCAACTTCTCCCTTGCCACCATTAACGTTATTAGCATTTATTTCCTTCACGCCTTCCAATTCTTCATCGGCCCCCACCTCGTTCTTCGCTTAATTACCAACGTTAGGAAATTTCAAACCCTCCTCCACTTTCGTCATCGGCGACTCTATCTCCTTAGTGGTGTCTCCAACACTTTAGAATCAGACAATCCTAATAGTCCTCATGATCTATTTCAGAATATTTCTCTCCCAATCACATAAATTGGCTCACCTATATCTTTCATTTCAAAGTTATTAGAGAGATATTTCTTAGAGAAGAACGAACAAAAGTACACGTGATTTTTCATACGGAGGATAAAAGTACACATTATTTATTTAATGAGTCTAATGTACACACAAGTAATACTCTTTCTTAAGCTTTTGAGGACAAAAGTACACACCATTTACGATGCGTTTAGCTGACAGATGGATAGATATATCTAACGGGAGACATTATTCGTATGTACATTTGACTCATTAAATAAATGATATATATTTTTGTCCATTCTTTCTATTTCTTAGTCTCACTTAACAGATTAAGATTATTAGGAGCAAGTAATATACCATCAACACATAGAACTAAAACTCTGATTTTACCCCCACTTACCTTCAAATATATAAACTAATCAATGGTATTTCCCTTAAATCCAAAATCCAAAAGCCAGAATAGTTTCATTGAACTTGATGAACGAATGACGAGATGCTTGTTTAACTCCATATAGTGATTTCTTAAGTGTACACACTATGTATTCTTTTCCTTTAACTAAAACCATGTTGGTTGGTTCATATAAATATCTTCCAAATCCCCATTAAGAATGTTAGTTTTTATATCCATATGGTGTAACTCTAAATCATAAGGAGTCACCAAATCCATGATAATTCTAAATCTTTTTTAGAAACGGGTGATAAAGTTTTCTTGTAATCAATGTCATCCTTCTCATGAGTATAACCTTTAGCAACAAGAGGGGCCTTATAATATATGGTAAATTACTATTTTGGTTCTTAACGTTTGGGTTGAATCCTAGTTTAGTTCCTAACATTTAAACGTCTTATTTTGATTCCAAAAAGTTTCTATTAGACTCAATCAAGTCTTACCGTTAGATGTGGGATGTGGGAATTTAATGTCGTAACTAACGTTATCGTTTGCTTAGTGATTAATTATTTCACTCTCGTATTAAAAAAGTCACATTGCAAAGTTGATACTTTATCTTTTCATTTCATTCATGTAATGAGAAAACACTTAAACACATAATCATTCATCATCGTCGTGCAAGAAGTGAAGGGAGAAAATCTCCGTCACTACTTGTGGGTGGTTAGACCTTACCTGCATAGCGAGTTTGGATTTCATTGGCTTTTTAAGACAGAAAAAGGAACAACTACGTCAGCTACGACATTAAATTCTCATCTAGCAATTAATGGTGGGATTTGATTGAGTCTAATTAAATCTTTTTGGGACTAAAATATGACCTTTTAAACGTTAGAGACTAAAATAGGATTCATCCCAAACGTTAAGGATAAAAATAATAATTTACCCATATAATATATGTTTAAGCTTGCCATGAGAATTACGCTTAGTCTTAAAAACCTATTTACACCCAACTCTCATCCATCCTCCAAGTAATTACACAAGGTCTCATATTTTATTTTATTCCATTGATTTAAGCTCATATTTCATAACAATTAACCATTGATCAGCATTATCACTGTTTATAACTTGTGAGAAAAAAAATTGGATCATTAGCAATATTCAAGTTATTTTTAGCCTCTTGTAAATACACCATATAATCATCAGAAATGACAAATCTCTTTTTTTTTAAGACCTTCTTAATACCATTTCTTGTGATTGTTTTATTATCGACTTATCATTAATCATGGAATCAAAAAACCAACTCTGATCAAGTTAGTTACTTTTTAAATAACCATAACTTCCTTCTATTAATTAAATATTTATTAAACCAATTAAATAAGACACATATATACATGAGATACTTTGGTCTTGAAAATAGTCATCTAACATGTATGTCTGTTAATATAAAGATTGGATTGGATTGGATTGGATGAGAAAAGAGATATTAGAAAAGAATGAAAAGGCCCACATGTCTGGAAATGATAAGAAATACCTGAAGAATAATAATAAATGAAAAGGGAAAAGATGTTCTCTCGCTGTCTCATTGAAAGACAAATGAATAATGTGAGGCATAGAGAATGAGATATGATCCTTAATTGTATGTATTGTATCCCACTCCCACCAAAGAACAGGGTTAATGGATTAATTGGTTCCCACTCCCACTACTCAAAAGCATAATATATATAAACCCCTACCTCCAAGTTCCAACCCTTGCTACTAGTCTTACTACTAATAAACGTTGAAGTGATCTGACATCTCTATCTATCTCTTTTGTATCGCATCTATCTCACCCTTCTTTCCTATCCTCATTTTTCCATATACTTTTTATACAAATTCAAGGATAAGGACTACTCATAAAGATACTCAAGGTTTGTAACTATTAAGTACCACTTGGTCATTTGGGCATTGTTAGACAGAAATAATAGACACAATCAAATATGGTAAGGATATATTTTAGGATTTTTAAACTCTTTTTTCAAAAGATACATAATTTTGCTTGAAAATTTTTAAAGGAAGTACGTATATTATTTTAAAAATTGTCATGAGATCTAAAAGGCCAATTTAAAATTTTTGTTTATCTAACTTTGATCTTATGTTGAGTGAGGATATTTAAATAATAAAAAAGACGAGGGTATTTGAAAGAGATACAAAAATTAAGAGACTGATACTGAGGTTTTGAGATTGAATTAAGTTTGCTATTGTATTTTATTTAAAATTTACTAAAAGACAAAAATTGAGAGAAATAGATTAACTTAAGTTAGTGATAAAGTAGACAAAAAAGTTAATATTAAAAACTTTAATGTTAAATAAGTGTATTTGAATACTAAAAATTATTAAAGTTTCAATTTCAATTTTAAGAATTTCAATCTCCTCGGTCCCTAGTTTTTGGAGCTATTTTGAGGTAATAAAAATATTTAAAATTTTAGTGACAATTCCTACCGCCAAATGCACCATTGGGGATGTGTATGTGTTTCACTTGTCATATTTGCAAATTCGGTCCAATAAATATTTTTGACCATCATATATATGGAATTATATTTAGATCTTGCTAATTTTTAGCATAATGCTATATATACTGTCCAGTTACTTGCTTTGGAAATCTGAAGCATTTCATCTGATTCCACTTCCATCATTTGTTCGATTGAAACTAACTTACATAATAAATTGCGTTCTATGCTTTTGTCATTTGATGTTACATATATATCAACAACATTATTTTTATTTATTTTTTAAAGAAAAATAAATAAGGGAAGGAAAGCCATCACTCGTTCCTCTTTGTATTATTATTTATTATTTTTTAATATTATCAATCTTAGCTTACAAATTGTCTTATACTTTGATATATTATTTCTTTAATCCGTTCATTTCCCGGATGCATGGATTGAAGATTGATAATTTTTTTTGTATATAAGGGTTGAATTGAAGATTGAAGAAGCATAGCAAGTCCAAATAAAATAAAATAAGCATAGCATAATATTAGGCATGGAAGCACTCATCACACGCTTAGAAAAAGAAAACAAAAACAAAATAATAAAAAGTAATCGAATTTCAGAATTCACATGATGCGTGTCAATTGTTGAATAGAAGCAGTGAAAGGCCCCAAATTTATGTTACATCCATAAGGGGGAAAAAGGTTAGGATATTTCTTTTGATGCCTAGAACCAACACATACATCAAATAGCATGTATGTATATATAAAAGGGTGAATTGAAGCGACTTGAAACTATATCGTGCCTGTTCTTTCACGCCATATCACAAGTCCACTAGCATAAAGCAAGAGAAAAATTAGTTCAAGCCCAAAAATAAAATAAAAAAGAAAAAAGGAATTGAGGAGGACCTTTCTTTTTCTTCTTCCAATCCTATTATGAACCATGATCGATGAAGATCTAAAGAAAAATAATTAACCAAATTAGTCTTTAAAGTTTTTTTAGTAAGATATTTTAGTCTCTCAAGTTTCAATTCATGTGATGATGATATTTTTGTCTCATAATATAAATACTATATCAGGGGTTTAATTTCCAGATCAATTAATTTAAAAAAAAAAAATGAATCTAATAAATAATGAACCCAATATTGAGAATTGTCCAATTTATTTAACAAAAAAATTATAAATTTTAAAACTCAAAAAACTCTTTCTAACTTTTATTTCTGTGTTAGATAATACAGTCTTTTCTTAAAAAATAAAAAGGATTCTTTTTAAAAAATTTATAGTTTTTGAGGTGCTATCCACTATTTGAGATTCTTTTAATTTTTTAGAAAATATTTTATCCTTTACCTAATATAAATTCTACATAAGAATTATATTGTCTATTAGAAATAAATATTAAGAAATTATTTGTGCCTATTTTAAAATATCCAATTTTAAAAATTTAATACACTGATTTGGATAATTAAAAAAAAAAAAAAAAAGGACCACCAGTTTGGTTCTAAAATCTAAACCATTGAAACAACATCACAGGGACAGTGGGACCCAAGAATTAGGAATAAATTAAAAGTTATTTGCTGCTAATTGGACTGTGATTTGAATTGAAGTGCATTCTTTTTTCTTTTTTTTTTTTCATATGCTTTGTCTAAATTAAAGTTGGTAGGGATTCAGTGAAACCCTTATGATTAAGGAACAAGAATTTTATTTTATTTTATTTTCTCGAAATAAATTAAAGATCCGAATTTAATCATGCCATAAAGCAGTCAATTAAAGCTTGACAAATTAATGATTAAGTTCATAGAAACTTATGATAAACATAAAGACATGTATACGTCGTCCTTAATGGCATGATTATTATTACTAACAACAAGTTGTCAAGAAACTAATCATATCTCAACATTTAATTTGTTGCCTTCTGAACCTAACATGATGATGCCATTACTATCACTCAGTGTCCTTGAATTTTCATTCGGAACCAAGATTTTTTGTCTAGCCTAGTTGATCTGAAAATCATACTTAATTAAATCAACCTTTTTTATATTATTGGAGAACTTTAGAGGTGACATGCGGTAAGAAAATATATATTATAATTGAAAAAGGGATAGAAAAAATTAAAATAATTTGAAAATCCATCAGCTTCTGCTTTTTGCAAATCCCTGGAGATTTATTCGCGTGTGCTTGTCACTATCGACTAAAGGAAATTTTCCTGTATATCCTTAACAACAATTCTATTTACACACTAAAATCAACCATTAAATTAGTTATTAATGTATAATACGCATCAAAATATATATATTTTATATTTTCATGCGTATTATACACCAATATTATTTTTTTATATTCCTAGCATAACTTTATCACTTATATCATCAAGGGCCAATAATAATATATTATTATTATTATTATATATATTTTTGTATATATTTGGTATCAAAAAGACACCATAATTATTTTATTGTCGTGATATATAGCATTCACTGCTACCATTTTTGTAGTTTATCTAATACAAGGAGAGACACACTCTCACACACAAAAACAGAACATCTGAACACGCACGTATATATATATGACTAATATCCTTCCAAGAGTTTGGAAATAATCATTTAAAGCGTCAATATATATATAGGCAAATAACCTAAATATATTATATCGAATATGTTATAATACTATATTAGAATTAATATTAAATAGTAGATTAACTCAATTAAAAATTAAGTCATAAAATAAAAGATATCTTACTTTTATAAATTCTTAAAAAACATATTCTTAACCGGTTGTTAATAGCAAATTATAATTTTTAACCTATTTATAGGCCAACATACATACATGTTAATAACTGTCATCAAATTCTTACTAAATTAAAGATAAAAATTTTAATTTTCAAATTGATGTGAATCTAAATTATTAATTAATGTAAATAAAAAACACTTACACTAACGTAAAACTATCTCTTCTCATATGTTATTTTAATTATGAGTAATGTTAGGAAGATAATAATATAAATTTATCATATTTAATATAATATTCATATATAATTTCATAAAAATAACATTCATATAATTATATATTTATAACATTTAAAATTATTTATTTATTTCAGCAATAAGTATTGAACACTAAATAAAAAAAAAATTTGGCCTACTTTAACTATTTTTTATTATCTTCCAGTCATTTTTCTTATTTTATATTATGTGACTTATATGTGGGCGGGCAATCTCATTTATTATCTTTAAATAAATCATTACTCTTAATTTGGACTTAATAAAAATAAAACTGAACATTCTATTTTATTTGCACTTTAGAGTTTTACAGATAATAATCTTAGGGTTTCAGTCTTCAATATGTGTAGCTAATACAACTTTTGTAATCCTTTATCATCAAATAGGAAAAAAACAGAAGGCTTCAATTGGTGAAAAAAAAAACTATATATAATTTGTCAAAATTAAGTAATCACAAGTCAAGGTAAGATCATCAACGCTTTAATAATTACATTCATAGATCCAAGTACGTTTCACATTAAGATATATATTTTTATTCTTTTCGTAATTTAATATAGATTATCTACACTTCAAAAAAATTCAAAGAATTTCTAACGCTTATATGTGTGGTGTGCATCATTAAATACTCAAATATGATTGCTTGTATAAGTGCAATTAAGACAATTCAACAATGGTGTTGAGAATAGTCGATTTAACAAGAAGGTTAACCAAATTAAATACCAACCACCAAAAGTCCAAAATGGTTTAGTTTATGATAAAAACTTATCATAAAAAAAAGTAAAAATTAGTTAATCGGTTAAATTGGATAGGCTTTTTAACATTTTAAACCAAAAAAGACATTATCAATAATTCTAGATGTACACTTTTTTTTATTAACCAAATCCAACCAAGTTATTTATTTTATGATAAATAGAATACCATTTCAATTTTAAATATAAATTTGTTCCTATAATACTTTTTGTGATATTTGATATTGAAAATAATTTTCTATTTGACATATAAATAATTATATATATATATATATATATATATATATATA
>JASCZI010213331.1:0-11088 GCA_036250425.1 Stylosanthes scabra
TATATATATATATATATATATATATATATATATATATATATATATATATATATATATATATATATAGCTATAGCGGTTGAAAAGAAAATAGATAGATTGATAATAGATTAGAAAAAGAAAGAATTTCACCTCTGATGTATGTATGTGTATGTATATGTTAGGATACTGTTGATGGCTTGAGTAGCTTGCTTTCTTGTCCACGTGAAATAAGAGCTAAACATTCCTCGGGGCCCGGAGGCAATGCTACTACCACTACTACTATTTCACACTTTTTATATGTTAACCATCAATTAACATATATAGCATAAAACAAGAGTCATTTCAAGCATAATTGTCTTCCCATGTGAAGAAGAAGTGATGCATAGATATATATATATATCATGAGTAGAGCAATTGAAAATTTCTGAACTACCTTTGAAAATAGTTGAGCATTTTGATGGATGTGTGCCAGTTAACTTTATATTTTGGTGTGAAGTTGCAGAAGAATTCAGGAAAGCAAAGGTTGGATGGGGGGAATGAAGCCTGGTCCGAGAGAATATTAGACACACTATTATTGACTACTACTCATCAAGAACTCTCGAGCCAGACAACATTCCTCTCAACCTTAACCTTTGCAGCATCAGCCAGCATCCATATCCATGTATGTATGTAATGATAATATCTGAGTTTAGCTAGTTTGAGAGGAATGAAGCCTGGTCCGAAGCGAACAAGGCCAAACCAAATTGAAGCCTCGAGCCAGCCAACATTCCCCTCAACCACCAACTCCTCCTCCGATCCTCTCTAAACCCTAACCCACCCTTTGCCTCTTTATATACACACACATCACACATGTGTATGTGACACAATGAATGAATGAGAGAGAGAAAAAGCACACTGACTCGCACTAATAATGGTGCTTTTTAGTTACCCACTCATGTTCCAAAATTAGGTTATGCAAAACGGTGTTTACTTTACACTAATAACTCACATCACCGCAACAAAACAAACAAACAAACAGAAACATACATAACCAAAGCAAACCCTTCCTTACTGCATTCTTGCCAACGTAACACCTGCTTTCAACACCCAACGCCTCAACCACAACACTACTTGTGATGTTTACGCCACTTTTCTATTATCAAATTTTTAAGTATTATAATATATTAATATACTGAATTACTAATGAAAATTGTTAAGAAAGAATATGATCAAAACTTTCTGTTAAACTTGCTTGTGTTGTGTTGAAGAGTTATTTTTATAAAATTATTGTTAATTAATCTTATAATTTTTGAAAAATTAATTATTATAGGTATATTTAATGTAAATCGAAAACTTTTGAGATAAAATTAAAATAAAATAAAATTTAGGAGATTTTTTAATCTTTTAATAAATTTCAGGGTTGTATACTTTTAATTTTTACATATAAAAGTAAAATTAATTAAAAGAATAAATAATATATATAATTATAATAATTATGCTTATTTTCAAAAAAAGAAAATATATAATTAAAAAAAGAGTAATTTTATTTGAACAAGCGGTTTTGGTTAACCAAGTGATTTATTTCTATGAATATTATTTCGGTGTCAAATGGTATAAAAAATTGCACATAAATAAAGTTTTATTTGACATCAAAATAATCTTTTATTTATCATAAAAATAAATGACTTGGTTGATCAAAACCACTTGTTTACATAGAATTATTGAAATATATTAGTTAACGGTTAATTAAATTTAAAGAAAAAAGGGTGAACAACTTTTATTTATATTAGCTAACAATTTTAACAATTCAGGTAATTTGTTAGTGTACAATTATATATAAAATACAATAACTTTAGATATATATCTATTTTATCTAATTATGTCCAACTAAATAATTTATTTTATGTTAAATAAATAATAATTTTTATGTTAAATAAAAATTTATTTTTATATTATTTTTTATATTATTTAACTTTGAAATTATTTTCTATTTAAATAATTTGTTTTCAAATAATAATAAAGCCAAGAGAAACCCACACAAAGTTTATTAAGGGTGGGGTGGCGGTGAAGCAACCGAGGCGGTGGTTAATGGGTAGGAGGAGCGAGGAGGCGTTGCATGGATTGAAAGAGATGAGAGGTGAGAAGAAGAAGACGACAAAATGAGTAGTATTGAGTATTGACACAGAGACATACAACTTTTAATGAGATCCATTTCCCTCCTTTCATCATTGCCTTATTATTACTATTATTTTGTTATCCACCACTTTGAATCTACCCTCCCCGTACCATTCCCTTTATTATTCGCATACTATATATTACTCTTTCTACCTACCATCAAAATTTCTTATGGGACACCACAGCTAGATAGCACCTACAAGAAAGGAGCTGTTATGTTATACATATATATACATCATTCCCATGCATAGACATACATATCAAGTTAAATATATCTACCAAGAGTTTGTTAGTACCACATACATTAATACTAGTATAGAAGCATGCATGGTATGCGGCTAAGTTAGTAGTATGGGGAAAACCATTCATTGAATTCTTACAGCGGTAATGTCTGCAAGTTTTAGTGGTTGCTTCTCCTTAATTACTTGGCCTATATACCCTAATTGATGATAGCCGTTAGCGTGTGATGAGAGAATTGGATCGTATTATATAGGAGTATCTTAGCTTATTGGTTATGGACAACAAGCCTGGACCTCCTCTTGCTCTTTCATGAGCCCCCCTCTCCCATTTACGTCTTACATTTTAATGGCTTCACTTGCTTTTTTATATAAAATGGTGCTGTTGCTGTACTATACATACGTGCATACTGCCTTTAATTTGTCTCTATACATAATTACTTTAATTATTATTATGCCTCTGCGTTTACAATTCCATCTTTACCATTATTGGACGTAGCTAGTCAATTTTTTTAAAGGTTTATCGCTCACAAGGAAATTAAATTGTTACTAGTGTAAATGGTGGATCATATATATATATAAATTTTGAGTAATGTTTAGGTAACCAATAAAAATTCAGTCAATATCGGATGTTCTATTTGTTGGTTTCAGATGTTCTATAACTTTTACTGTGGATGTTCTATAAATAGTGATTATGGATGTTTAATTTTTTGTTGGCTGATTTGTTCGTTTGAAAATTATTGGTTACCTATACTTTCTCATAAATTTTAGACAATATTTAATTATGTGATGTCCTATTTTCAAAAATAAATTATTTTGAATACATAAATTTAATTGAATGATTGTGTAATATTTTTTATATAACAAATATATATTAATATTAAATTTTGATTGAAAATAAAAATAATGAAATTGTATATATATAAGGAAAAGAAAAATATTAAATTTTAATGGACTATTAGAATTATTCAATTAAATTTATGTATTTATTTAATTTTTAAACAAAAAATTTAAAAATAAATTATTTTATTAAAGTGATAATACATAATTGATTCTCTGTAAAAAAAATATGAAAATTAAATTTTAATAATTTATATTAGTTAACCTTTTAAGTTATTAATGAACATTTTTAGTTTAACTGTTCAATGCTATAATTTGTAGCTAATATGTTACAAGATAGAGAGAAAAAAAAATTATAGAAGGCGAAAGGCGATAATAATGGTGGAAAGAAAAGAAAAGAAAAGAAATGATGATGCATGTAATTTGGTGGATAAAAGGGGAATGAGAGGTGGGCGGGAACAGTGTGAAGCGTGAAACACGTCATGGGAAAGACGGCGAATGGGGAATGGGGATTGGTTGAATAGGAGCCGTTGATTGCGTGCATCCATCGGTCAGGATACATGTCCGTGTCAGCGGGAGCGTAGGATGTGGAAGAGTAACCCACCCGCCCGCCCGAATAACGAGGGCCTTCAATTCTTCCTCTCTCTCTCTCTCTCTTGGATCTTCAAATTACTAAACCCACACCCTCCCAAACCCCATTTCTATCACCCACTACTCTCTTCCAAACAGGATGGCCACGTGATTCCCATAAATGCTCCTTCGTACTACTCTGTTGTGGGACCCTTTAGAAGGGGACAACACCACGTGCTCTGACGGGGACCACACTTGCGGGGTCGCCAGATATGTTTCCTCTCGGGGACCACTCCCATTCTCATTCTCAATCTCAATCTCAATCTCAATCTCAATTCAATTCAATTATGGCCTCATCATAATGCTCATCACTCATCACTCCCCTGCCCACTCCTCACTCTCTTACTACTACTTATTAACCATCTTTATATACAAACTCAGAAATTAAATATGCTTAAATATATCTCTGATTTACATACAAACCATAATAAATTGGTGGTACTACTAGCAAGCTAGCTTGAAAATTGAAATTAAATTAAAAATGAGAAGGAAAAGTAGTACTACTGTAGTAGGTACGCATTAAGATACACATAATGGGAAAAGGAAAACAGTGTTGGTGATTTTAAAAAAGCTAAGGCATTAGTGTCTCAATTCTATACTCTCAAATGTCGAGGCAGCCATAAGCTCAACAGCAAAGCTATGTCCCAATGTTTTTGACTCATCGGCGCAGACCATTTATTACCCATCATCTACGTACGTACATACATACATCTCCAATCCAAAGATATACTACTGTAATAATACTTATTTTTTGTTCTTCAATTAAAGGACACCAAATTAACTGCCCCTATTGCATGCTCAACACGGACGTTAATGTATATGTATTATGTATACGTGTGTGAGGAGTACATACAAAACAAATTAAAGCACTGTAATCGTCCCATTCTCGTCGATCATCTTGAAGCAAGGAAGAGAATAGTAATTATATTTATAAAATAAAGAAAACAAAGATGTACTAGGTGGTCTTGTTGGTAGAAATAGCAGGGCGCGAGCAGTGACTTGTTTTTGTGTGTGTGTGTGTGATTTCTCTGAGCACACTGTCGTATAAGGCACATTAATGGTTCTCTCCACAGTGTTGTTGGTCAAACCATAAAGAGATGAACTACTTACTATACTTACTGGAATTTCGTATTCAAGAAAATCAAATAAACAATGCCGCCGTACGCTACTCACTCTCTCCTTGATTGATAGATAGATAGTCACAAAATTCAATTCTTGCAAAGCCAGTGGCCAGTGTGGACAATCCACATACAACAACAACACACCAATTAACAATATTCAAAGGCCATAATTTTCGTACATATTCAAAATGAAAAGAAAGAAAAAAGAATAATTTTTGTTGATCCTATTATTTTATTTTTTATAAAATAATAATAAATTCAATATCATTTATAATTATTCTATGTATTTCTGCACCTATTCAAATAGGATAGAGATATATAATATAGCATCGTGACCTAGCTAATACCTAGAGTGACAATTAACAATATATAGCCTCGTATATAATTGCATTCATTCACTTCAATTATTATGTTTTATTACATACACCATCTCCGATCCGATCCTGCGCTATGCTCAGTGGTGCTGCCTAAACCTTTCTTCAGTTCCAGGAACAACTAACCTAATTCTAAGGCCAACACATACATTTATAGCATTTTTGCGTGTGTTTATTTGCATGTACCAGTACTACTACTATTAATTAGTTAAACATAATTCAGACATTTTTCACGAAATATTAGTAGAGACAGTTTTCCAAAATTAAATTTCAACCATGTGTATATATATATAAATAATAAATTCTCTGCTAGCTAACTTCTCATCTATCTCATCAGTCCCATGCATTTTTCAAAATCAAATCTGGAATGCAAACAGAAGTTCTGTCTTCTGACATTATATACATTATTAAGTTGGCAGCACATACGATACAACCAACACATAAACAGAACCAACTTTAGTTTCATGGCCAATTATGCCATTAATGATTAAACAACCCTATAGCTAGCTACAAATAATCAATGATTAATTCCAAGTCTAGCTAGCATATACTTGGGGGTGCACCACGGTAATGAAAATCAACTAATTAATCATTCATAATTGTCATTGCTAATAATAATCTTTTGATCCATCCAGCGAGCCTAATAACTCGAGTGCAGTTAGGGTTATGTAAGAATGTAACAAGTGAAAATACAAGGCTCCACTGTGGCTACATCACCGGTAAATTTTGACCAATATTTTTCATATTACTATTTACTGTACAGCCCTATTTAATTTCCAAAATTTCTACCATAAGGATGAACAACACTTTACAGACCTGGCTTTTCCAAGTACATGAACGAAATATGAGAATTGAGAAGCTATCAAGAAAGGGGTTAATTTTAATGATAAAAACACCATCCGCTAATGGAATGTAAGTGGTATGTAACACACAGTCATGCTCTTTCCCTCTTAATTGGTCAGCATATATATCTAAGCATTGAACTGATGAACCAGAAGGATGCCATTGCTATGCAATAAAATAAAGTGACTCGCTCGTGGCAATGGGGGCGGGTTTTGGCGTTATCCGAACCCGCATCGCCAGAGTTTATACCCTAACCCGCCCTGCTGCCGCCCCTATAATTTTCAAAATCTAATAAACTAAATTAAATTTCAAAATTTATATATGATTATAATCATATTCAAACATAAATTAAACTAAAATTGTATAAAATATTACAATAAGTTATAAATAAATCATATATTTAACCCAAATTACTAAACAAATTCAAAACAATAAAAAAAATATAAAACATTACACACAGTTATAAATAAATTATATATTTAATAATTATTTATATATACATATACATACTGGGCCAGGTAGGATAGGGTAGGTACACCTTAGGGTTTGGGTTGGATTGCCACCCCTATCCATCCATTTCTCCATGTGCTGTATTATATGAAAATCGTAGCCCAGGATTTCAATTTTCTTTAAAAAAAAAAAAAAGCAGGCAAACAACTCCAAGAAGGCCCACGGACTGTTTTATGGACCCTGCCCACTGATGGGCATCCCATATAGTTTATGAATAATTCAATTATCCATACCACCAAATAAATAAAAAAAAATTGTAATAAAAATAAGTTAAATTAATCAATTAGTCTTTGTGGTTTTATTTGCTAAATTTTTAATTTGGTGAAGAGAAAAACAGTAAATAGTATGAAAAAAGGAATAATAAATCATGAATTCTTTTTTTTTTTTCGGTGTTTGAAAGTAACAAGCAGTAGAGAACTAGACTAGAAGAAAGCATCCTGCTGGAAGAGGTCAACAAGGTCCACACTATGAGAGATCCGAAGCTGTAGACTTTGTGAAAGAATCAGCCACGATATTAGCAACTCTCTGAAAGAGCAACACTTTGACAAACCAGTTTCTAGAGATTACTACTTTGATATTTAAAAGAAGAGCTAAATAATTACCGGCTGTAGAAATGGCTTTCAGTCTCACAAATGTGCCACAATCCTGGCCTAAACAAGAAGCAAACTTCTTCAAATAGCGAAAAGCTCCACATTGAAAATTGTAGGCTCTTGAAATCTTTCCTAACAACCCCAAATCCATTTACGGCAGCTGTCTCTAGCATCACAGCCATAGCCCGCAATGGAACCATTGTCCATAATACTTGCATCGTAGTTAACTTTTAGCACATTTGAGCGGGGAGGTTGCGAATCAATTAATAAAGAAGGGGCCAATGACATAAGATAAGTATCAAGCATGTTAAAAAAAAAGTATCAAAAAAATAAAGGCTAACCATAAAAGAAATTATTTAATTTTTTTGGGATCTTAAGGCGTCAAAGGCGGCTCAAAGCCGAAGCCAACACCGAAATTGAACCCAACCATGCTTTTGTTGAGCAAGACATTAGATTGGTGGGAATATAGAATTTAAACAAGGCTTACAATCATTTTAACACATCTTAACAGGTTAGATTTGATTTCTTTTGGTTATCTTCACTTTTTTCACTCCATCTTACTAAACACCTTAATTGGCAATATCCAAAATAATAATAATAATAATAAACAAATTCACATAAGCATCTTCAATTAAGTTGAATGCATTAAATTCTAATAAATATTATTCATTATTGTCTCAATAAAGATATTATTCTCAATTTTCAACATAATATGCATGGAATTGTCTAAATTCTATATTAGAATTATGCATGAGTTGAATAATTGAAGGAGGAAGTAAACTTGTAAGAGAGAGATAGTATTATTCCGATTGTGCTTTCACAGAAAAAAGCAGAGAAGCACAGGGCGCAGTAATGAGATATTAATTAATTAATTTACAATTAAAGGGTAATTGAAATTGCTAGCAAGAGTGAAGGAAATGATGGTGGAGGGGAAGGGACTCCTTGTGGATTTGCCAGCGGAGATGAAGGAAGTCATCGACGGAACAAGGGAGCTTGAGTGGGCCGTGGGTGTCGTAGCCGTAAACGTCGTAGGCTCTTTGAAGAAGGCCCTCAAGAAGAGGATGATAAAGGTACCTTATTGGGATCTCGAATCTCCACAACTCTTCTTCTTGCTCCCAACCACCCACTTGAACAGCTACCCATCCCTTCTTCACCTTCATCTTCTTCTCTTCTTCTTGATGATGCATCTTTCACGTACCAGGTACCACTGCCCAATTACTCACCAAATTTTCTTTTTTATATACACGCCCGGCTCTTCCTGGGCGCCTTGTGGGGACTCCCCACTTTAATGGCCTTATGCTTATGGGGGGAATTCCGTGTCTTACCCCCTAATACGGAAACTTTTAATAACTAAATTATTTATTATTAAAAAGAAAACACATACATTAATAACTTTTAAGTTTTTTTTTATAATTTTATAAAAAAAAATAATTAATTGTATTTTTAATTTAAATCATTAATATAAAATATAACACAAAATATTAAAATTTATTTAATAAATAATAAATGCTAAGTTTTGGCTAATCAAGTTCAATCAAGTAATTTATTTGTATGCTAGATAGAATATTATTTCGGTGTCAAATAGTATAAAAAATTATAAATTTGATATTGAAATAGTCTTTTATTTAACATAAAAATAAATAACTTGGTTGAAACTACTTATTCAAATAGAA
This sequence comes from Stylosanthes scabra, assembly GCA_036250425.1. Taxonomy (NCBI): domain Eukaryota; kingdom Viridiplantae; phylum Streptophyta; class Magnoliopsida; order Fabales; family Fabaceae; genus Stylosanthes; species Stylosanthes scabra. The sequence continues at coordinate 8,951 of JASCZI010213331.1, forward strand.
TTATTGAAACAGAAAATACAATACTGGTCGTTAAAATATAAATAAGAAATTAAGAAAAGTTCTTTGGATCAATTTTTTTTCCACGTTTAAATTGATACTAAACTGTGTGCAACATTCTTCTTTTCCTTTTTTCCCTTGATCTAAAAGTCTAAAACACGCACAGCAAATGAAGCCACCACATATTTGCCTATGACTCTACTAAGATTATTCCATACGATAGTTTTATAGCAGTCAAGGGAAAAGTCGTAATGCGCCATCTTAATATTCAACTTAAAGAAATATGCTGCACATATCAACATTATTACATTACGTTATCCTTTTCCTTTTTACTTGGTTATGAAATTTTTCTTTTCAATTTCGGTTGCATCACGCACTGGGACGGGTTTTAATGGGATTAAACAAATGCTAATCCTAATCATAATAAGACGATTAACAAAGATAATGACACCACAACGCACATAACTTTATTAATAGTAGGGTGGCAAAACGGGTCGAACCCGCCGGCCGGTCCGTCAAACCCGCCAAAAAAGGTGGGTTGGAATAGGATTTTGAACCCGCCGAATAAAAAAACCCACCAAACCCGCACCGCCAAATCGGCGGGTTTTGGCGGAGCGGGGCGGGCCGGCCCGCCGGGCCAAGGTGTTCGATTTTTTGTTTTAAAATTTATAAAATATTTGTGAATATTAGGATAATATATACATATATATGAATATTAAAAATTGTAATTTTATTTCTTTATTTATTTTATATTCTTATATACATTATATTATAGGTTTTTTATATAGTTATTTGAATATCAAGTTGAGATTTCTATTTTTCATATTTTAAAAAAATTAAATATATATTACATCGAATAATTTTATTAGCATCGATAATTAAGAAAAATTAAGAAAAATATTAAAAAATTTTATTATTTTTTATTTATATTTGGATTTTAAATAAATTATTACTTTTTTTTTAAAATTTGAGCTAACTAATAACTCGCCTGGGGCCTCCAACCCGCCATAGGGCGAGACGGACTAGTATTTTAAACTCGCGCAACTTTTCCGGCCCACCCTGTTCCGTCCCGTTTTTTGGCGGGCTTTAACGGGACAGGCCAAAACGAGACTGGCTACCCGCTTTGCCACTCCTAATTAATAGTAGTGGCCAAGTCATAATGCAAATATTAAAACTTAAAAGGAGTAGGGAATACGGCGCATTGTACTGTAGACTGTACTATACGATACGTATGTCAGAATCCTAACCGTTGGATGAAGCCACATCACTACACGTGATGACTAATGAAAGTTGCATTTGCATAACAGCAGCCCCTAACGGCCAAGGGCCAACATTTCACCAAGCGTTGACTACAATTGGTCAAAACAAACTCATATTTCATATGTACGGATGAATTAAATAACAACTTATTTTCAAAGAAAAAATAATATTTAAAATATAAATTAAATTATTTAATAATTTTTAGTTATGTTAATATTTAATATTTTGATGATAAATAATATTATTCGAAGAATAATCCTAATAAGAGTAGAGTACAAATTTTGCACGTTCTTTTTTAATGTTGATTTCGTCCGTTGCCTATCTCAAAGAAATAAGGCGTAAGAAGCAAGAATTGGTGGATAATGATGGCAACATAGAACAATTTATCAGATCACAAAGCTTGATCTAACACGACAATGAAATTTGAGAGATCCTCCAAGTACACACAACTGACGGATAGCGGCAGATTCAAATATTTTTTAGCTGCGATCTTTCATAATCGCTGATATAACCGTCACGAAATGATATTTATTTTGCGGCGATTTATGAACCACCGCTATATATAGAATTAGATTTGACGACATCTATTGTTTAGCGGCAGTTTAGAACCAACCGCCGCTAAACGATACTTATTAAAAATATGCTAATTTTTTATTGAATAACTTGTTTATTGTATTCCTCCATGGTGCACATGTTGTACTACTGCATTACACTAGGGGCTTTCTCTTTTTGTAATTAATTCCGAAAGTTATTTTGGTTAGGATTCAAACACGCGACAAAAGGGTGCAAGTTCCTTCGCTTTATCATGTCTTTCATTAAGCCAATCCAACATTCAATATATATAATTGCAACTATATATATATATATATATATATATATAT
>JASCZI010213344.1:0-10998 GCA_036250425.1 Stylosanthes scabra
CTTTCATGTAATTAATCAGTGGATTCTAGCTAGTTTTCTACCTCATTTGGATGATTGGTAACTTTTGATTTGTTCTTTTAGGCTCATATTTAATTGGTGCACCCTTCCCAGCAAGTTCCATAAAATGCATAAAAGTGTGTCTTATTGTAGGAATACATGCACGGAATTTATTGTCGGCTTTTAATTGGTAATTTATCATTCTGATTCCTGTTTGTCATTTCGTATTATGCTTCGTGTTTGCCATTTTAGGTGAGACATCCGCCCCACCCACCGTCACATCCACACCAAAGGCAATCGGAAAGGGATACGATTTGAAGACTGAACATTCCCGGTGCAATCCGAATCGATTCACTCCGTCGGGTTGGTCCACCAAAGATCTAAAGAAAGGGGCTTCTCGAGCACTCAAGAACGTAAAGGATCGTTTTAAGAAGAAGTAAATTGTGAATATGAAATTTTATTTAATAATGTGCTCTATTTAAAGAACTTTATTAATGTATTTTATTTGATCAGGATTGACTGATCAATCATATTTGATGATCAACTTTATTTAAAGACCTTTGACAATGTATTTTATTTGACCAGGATTGACTGATCAACTGTGTTTTCGATTTTGTTGCATTGGAAAAATATAGATAAACAGGTTCTTTCCATTTTATGATGAAATATGTTGTGAAAATAGGTGTAAGCAGGTTCTTTCCATTTCATGATCAAATATGTCGTGAAAATAGTTATAAGCAGGTTCTTTTCTTTTCAAGGTGAGCTATATTGTAAAAATAGGTGTAAGGAGGTTCTTTCCATTTCATGATCAAATATGTTGTGAAAATAGTTATAAGCAGGTTCTTTTCTTTTCAACGTGAGCTATATCGTGAAAATAGATATTAGCAGGTTAATAAATATTAGCAGCAACTGTGCATGCTTGAACTACTTTTGTTCATGTCAAATATCATAAGAGCACAAGCAAGTTTTATCCATAATCATACAAATAGTCCATAAATTATTCTTTCTGATAAGTTGCATTCACGAGGACAACCTTATAATAACATAAGCATCATATTAAACTATTTAGTGTCATATTGCACTAAACGACACAAACCCATATACATTACTATTATTTGTGGAATATATAGTTTGCTAATTTTTTTAACTCCGTAGTCGATAGGTCTTAAGGCTCTTTATTGCACACTGCAATTACATAATAACATATAATTAGTATCACCATATAAAAATCAACATACAAGGCACAATTACTATCATCAAATTAAAAAGTCGCTGATTACAACATGCAATCACATAGCGGCATGGAATTCTGTCCACCTGGAATTCCCCGCAGTCGCATTGTTGCCTACGCAAGTCTACTGTATACCGTTGGGCATTTCTCAGACTTCGAACACATGATTCCGTCTATCAAAGCAGTTAACTATTATGTTTCCAGAAGCTTGATGGTTTTCTAGAAGCTTTTTCGTTACCAATTCTGAGAAAGGTTGTCCCGCACTAATTCGGGCCTCAGCCTCTGTTCGTTTCCTAGTGAACAACTCATTTAACCTGTAAAATGTGGCCTTGACAATGGCTGTGATAGGGAGACTTCTTGCCCCTTTCAGAACTCCATTAATGCACTCGACAAGGTTAGTCGTCATGTGGCCCCACCAAAGACCGCCATCATATGCCAAAGCATGTTGTTCCATAGGAATCCTGTCCAACCATTGAGTGTAACGCTTTCCACTCTCTTTTAGCCGCTAATAACGGGTTTCATACTCCCCACTGTTTTGGAATACCCTGTAAATCATAACAATAAGCATCATTGGACATATACACATAGGAGCATCAATTTTAGTTAATTTTAAGTACATTGTGAATATCCCAAAAAAATAGTGACGTATTACTTACCCAAGTTCACCAGAAGCCTGTGTAAATACTTATTTCCGAATTCCCTTAAGAATTTAGACCCAATGTGCCTAATGCAAAACATGTGTACGGCCCGTGGGGGCTGCCAAGCCCCATTGCAACGTTCTACTGCTGAAATAATAGACTGATGCCGATCGGTGATAAGTCCTACACCGTCAATTGTGATAACATGTGTTCGCAAATGGTTGAGAAAAAGGTACCATGCATCTGCTGTCTCGCCCTCGACAATGGTGAACGCGATGGGTACAATGTTATTGTTTCCATCTTGAGTAACTGCAACCAACAGAGCCCCTTTATACTTTCCATATAAGTGTGTGCTGTCTACCTGTACTAGAGGCTTGCAATGTCTGAATGCTCTGATGCAAGGATAAAAACTCCAAAATACTCTACGTAATATTCTGAAGTCAGGAACCAGCTCATCCCCACGATAAGCAGGTGAAGTTTCAAACTCCATGGCAGCAGCTGGTTATCTTTCTACCATCGCTCCAAACCATGTTGACAATGCCTCGTAAGAGGCCTCCCAACCCCCGAAGATCTTTTCCACAGCCTTTTGTTTAGCCATCCATGCTTTGCGATAACTCACTGTATAATTGAACTTCGATTGGATCTCGGCAATTACAGATCTAACTTTTATGGAAGGGTCTGACTCAATCAAAGGCTTAATTGCTTCAGCTATCATATCTGAGTCCAGCTTAGAGTAGTCCTGAGAAATCGCTCCTCTGGTGCAAGTGTGGCTACCATTGTACCTTCTTACTATCTAGCAAAACTTTCGTTTAATTAAGCTCACTCTTATCAGCCAAGCACAATTCGCCTTATGTTGTACGCATTGTGCATAAAACGTAGTGGGTTCAGACTCTTGCACCCAGTAATCTACCCCTCTGGAAATGGTGTATTCCTTCACTGCCTTTATCACGGACTCTCTGGAATTAAATTCCATCCCGATGGCAAACTCTCTTCCCGGGACAAAAGTAGGGCCTGTCACATTAAAACCAACACATCTTTATTAAAGTTACGTTTCAAAAATAAATTTAAAACCAACAGCGCATAAAAGAACAACAACTAAATAACACTAATAGTAATCACAACAATATACCGTGTGTCATATATAAAACTTAACTTAATAATAACAACACTAATAATGTTCATCATAGTCATGATAATAGCAAGAATAATTGTCATCTAATATTTACCCGGGTTCATGTCTTCAGCAAATTCTGGTGCCTTGAAAGCCTCTTCATCCAAAACACGCATGAAGGATGGTTCTTGAAAAGATAGTTCATTAGCAAGAGCATTTGCAACATCCTCCACATCTGACTCCATATCATGTTCCGGTACGTCTTCTTCATTTGCATCATCTATTTCAAAGGTGCCTTCAAATTCTTCTTCACTGTCGCTATAATAACCTTCAATTGCCAAATCCGGCTGAACCTCTTCCACTGCTCCAACGACATAAGGTATTTGTTCAAACTCTACATACAACTCGACCACAGATACATGTGCCATGTTTTCTAAATAGATTGACATCATTTGTTGTAGACTCGTGTCATCCATAATAGACATTGCTTGAAACTGTATAAATCCCCCAAACACTAACACAGGACGCCTATACAAAATATTTTTCACAGTTTTCATCACATTAAGCTCCACATTTTGACAAATCACATTCTTCAACTCTTCGAATAACACCATAGGATGAACCCAAAAAAACATGGATTATTACACATAAATATTATACCCTCCTGTGTATGAGATAAAACTTGCCCATTATAATACACCTTAACATTAACCAGTATTTCCATTCTATTTATAATAATTGTAAAAAAAATAGAAGCAGATATTACCTGCTCGAAGAATATGAAGAGGAACGAAGAGGAACGACTCTGAGATTAAATTATTTGACTCCAAACGCCGAGTCTCCTTCTTATGGTAATGCTTTATATTTTTTTACTGTGCGTAACACAATCCGTCGTAGACGGATTCTTTTTTTCACACGTGTATTTTTCTTCCTCACAATGCGTCACACACGCATTCTTTTATTTTTTTTCTCCTCAAGATATGTTGTATGCGTCAATGACGCATTGTGCATTCCCATATTGACACAAAACACCCCATTAGTGTAATATAGAGGAGCAACTCACAGGTCAGTGACATATTAAAATAATGCTGCCAATATTTTTAATTAATAACCTAATAATTTTATCTATTAACTTAGTATTATATTTTTGTTAATAATTTTTAAAATTAATAACTAATTATTTCAGTTAAAAAATAATAAATTTTTCTTTTTTATAACACTGTTTATATATAATTCTTTCCGACGTAGTACAGTGAAAAATTTCCCTGAAGAATCGCCTTGCACTTCTCCGGATTGACCTCAACTCCTCTTTGGGTTATCATGAACCCTAGAAATTTCCCTGCTTCCATTCCAAAGGCGCACTTCAAGGGATTCAAACACATTTTGTAACGTCGGAGGGATTCGAAGACTTCTTGGAGGTCGGAAATAAGATTGCTTGGGTTTTCCGTTTTGACCAACATGTCGTCTACGTAAACTTCGATCTTCCGACCGATGAGGTCTTTGAATATTTTTATTACCAGACGTTGGTACGTCGCTCCGGTGTTTTTTAACCCAAAAGGCATAGCTGTGTAGCAGTAAGTCCCATCCAGAGTGATGAATGCCGTTTTTTCTTCGTCGGGTTTATGCATTGGGATCTGGTTGTATCCCGACTTCCCGAGTAAGCATCCATGAAAGAGAGGTATTGGTAGCCGGAAGAGGCATCTACCAATCTGTCGATGTTAGGTAACGGGAAGGCATCTTTCGGGCAGGCTTTGTTTAGGTTGGAGTAATCAACACACATTCGCCACTTCCCATTAGTCTTTTTGACCAAGACTACATTCGCCAACCAAGTGGAATAAGGTAGTTCTCGGATGAATCCTGCTTCGAGAAGCGCCTTGGTTTGTTTCTTTACTTCTTCCGCCCTTTCGTCCGACATGCGCCTCTTGCGTTGGGCGACATAGCGGTGACTAGGGTCAATGGCAAGGGAGTGCGACATGACCGATGGGTCAACTCCCGGCATGTCGGCCGGTGTGAAAGCAAAGAGATCTCCGTTCTTCTTAAGGAATTCCGAAAGGTCTTGTTTAAGCTCGTAAGGTAAGTTCCAATTTAAGAACGTGTGACGTTTTAAGGAGTCTCTGATCTGTATCTTCTCCAGATCTCTGTCTGGTTTCGGCCGAGGTTGCTCTTCTATCCTAGCGTCGAGATCGACTAGGTAGACGCCGGAGGCATCTCGGGATTCGGATCGAAGGGCCAAGTTGTTGTGGTTGCATTTTTCGGCCATCACCCGATCTCCATGGAGGGTTCCAAAGTCACCATAGTCTGTTTCATACTTCATTACCAGGAACTTAGTGAACACGGCCGCAGAGAAGTCGTTGATCGTCTTCCAGCCCAGGATGATGTTGTAGGCTGTTGAGTCTTTTAGCACTACAAATTCAGCCATTACCATCCTTCGGGAGTTTCTGGTTCCTATAGAAATCGGGAGCTCTATACTTCCGTCAGGTTTAATGAAGTGGTCGCCAAGCCCCATGACTCCCGATTGGTGCATCTTTAAATTGTGGTCCTTGAATCCTAATACATCGAAGGCATGTCGGAACATAATGTTAGAGTCCGCGCCGGTGTCAATCAGGATTCGTGGGACTATCCATGGTCCAACGCCAGCTGAGATTACCATCAGTGTGTCGGAATCAGCCATTCACTGTTCAAAATCTTTGTTATTGAACGTGATCTCGGGAAGCTGCGGTAGAGCGCTCTGTACAGTTGCCAAGATTTTGAGATCCTTCTTATGGGCAGACTTGGATTTCTTCGTGTGATTGGCTCCGGTAATCACGGGAACTATGGGCATCGTTTCATCGGTGTCTCTGAGGTTCCGGGGGTTCCGAGTTTCCGGTCCTTCTGACCGTTCTCGTCCAACGTTCCGGGGTTCTCGAATGACTTGGATGAATTCACCTAGTTTTCCTTCCCTGATGGCTTGCTCGATGGCGTCCTTCAGGTCATAGTAGTCTTGTGTTTTGTGTCCGTAACCCTGGCGGTAGTCACAGAACAAGGTCTTGTTCTTGGCATTTTGGGTCCTTCCTCGTAAGGGTCTGGCTCGAGGTAGGATGCCTTTGTCAGAAATTTGCTGATACACTTCTGTGATAGAGGCTATCAATGGGGTGTACTGGTCGTATTTCTGCTTTGCAAACTTAGGGTTTCCCCTATGTCCTTGATCCCGTTGGTTGTCCCTTGGGTGTGCCATGGAGGCGTTACCCCGGGAAGCCGTCTGGGTTTGCTGGCTTTTGGTAGCCACCACAACTCGGTTGACCTCTTTGTGGTGGATGAACTCCTTTGCTTTTGCCTGCATCTCTTTTCGGGTCCATACGGGCTTAGTGGTCAGCTGTCTCCTAAAGTCGTCATTAGCAAGGCCGTTGGTTAGGCACAAACTTGCGACTCCGTCAACGAGTCCATCTATGGTTTTGCATTCGGCGTTAAACCTCTCGATGTACTTCCTTGTGGTCTCATTAGGTTTTTGGATTACAACAAGGAGGTTGATCGGATGCTTATTGCTGTCTATGCTCGTCGTGAACTCATTGAGGAACAACTCTCTTATCTCGGAGTAGATGGAGATAGAACCTACCGGTAAGGACGTAAACCATTGTGCAGCTAGTCCGGTTAAGGCCACCGGAAAGGCTCGGCACTTAACCTCATCAATTGCTCTATCACAAATCATTCGATGTTCAAAGTCATTAAGATGGACGTAAGGGTCCGTTGATCCGTCGTATTTCATATCCGTTGGCTTTACGAAGCCCTTGGGGAGTTGAACTTTGAGGATCCGGTTTGAGAACGGGGTATGTCCGTCGACGGATGGAGTCCTCTCCCGTCCTCTCGTTTTCTTATAACGACGATATTGCCTTCGTCTCGGGAACCGAGATTCGTCCGAAGAGGACTCCCGGTTATCCGAGCTGCTTGGGTGACATCTCCGCTGAGGTTGGGTACGTTCGCGAGGCGGGGTGCGTTCGCGAGGCGGAGTGCGTTCACGCCTTCGAGGAGGAGTTTTGGATTTAGAGCGGGATCGGTGCTGACGTGGCGAACGTCGTCACAATCGTAAATCCTTTGTAGCGTTTTTAAGCTCCACATTCTCCTTCCGAAGCCCTTTGACTTCGACCTCCATAGCTTGCATACAGTGTCTCAGTTCCTGGATAATCTGGGTCTCGTCTGGACCGATCTCGCCGAATGGGTTGGCACTTGGACTTCCGGGGCCTAGCTCGTCAAAGGCGCTGGTACTTCGCCGGTCTCCAGAGTTATCGCCGCCCGACTTGGGTTGGCCGTTCTGAGTTCCGCCCGTTTCAGCGTTTCGACCGGCCGATTCTGTGCTGCCGTTCGCGGTTGCATTGAGGTCGAGGTCGACTTGTTGTTGGTTTTGCTGTTGATTCTGGCGCTGTTCATCGCCGGAATGGTCTGTGTAGGGAACTCCTTCTTGGTCTTGGTCCACCATCATTGGTTTTGTTAGGAAGTCCCCACAGACGGCGCCATTGTACGGAATGTACCTTCAGGGGGTTTGGGACTTCTGGAGTAATCGGAGGTGCCAAGGAAGAAGGCTGGAGGTTAATATGAGTAAACGATAGCGTGTTGAAGAAGGATCGCCAAATAAGGATTTGGGAGCCTCCGGATACACAACAATTCGGTAGGGTTTAAAAAACGTACTTGGAGGAGAGCTGATCTCCTCTTTATATACCCGTGGGGTTCCTATTATTTAGGAAGTATATCCGTACGAGATCGATACAGATATGATCTTATCTCGTGTGGATCCGATGATTAATGTTGTGAGCCCTTTTTGGATCCGAAGAGGATTTGGGGCGTTCGTCAGCTTTGGGCCGACGTAAGAGAGATCTGCTTTGGACTTGGGCTAGGCGAGCCCAATATGCGGAACAAATTCAATTGAGTGGAGTGTGGACAGAGTGGCTCTTGGTTCTCTCATCTCTTAATGGTATCGTGCATGACAAATGAATTTGACGAATAATAACTTTAGATCATACACCACCCCCTTTTGAAAATGACATTTACTTAACAGCAAACAATAATTGTATTATTAAATACAATGGAGGATTACGTAATAAAAGGTGATGACCCATATCCATCAAAATTCAAAACTACTCGCAACACATGAGATTGAATATCCGTGACCAACCTACACTAACCAAAACCACCGGTCAAAGTCAAACACCCAGCCATATCCCCGCAACTCCATCACTGCCATATATCTAACCCATCCTCATCTTGCATTGTCACACTCTCCGATCCCCTACCTATAATCACCTTCACTACCATTCTTGTTTGTGTGAGCTAAGCTAAGCTAAGGGAGCCAAATTAAATAACAATAATATGAGAAAACCTTGTTGCGACAAAGAAGGTACCAACAAAGGTGCTTGGTCCAAGCAAGAAGACCAAAAACTCATTGATTACATCCAACTTCATGGTGAAGGCTGTTGGCGTTCCCTACCAAAAGCCGCAGGTAGTAGTGCTTAATTTTGTCATAATAATTTATACAAAGATGCATTCTAATCTAATATGTCTAATTAAGTTATGGTAACAACCATTTCATCTGTATACACTATCCATCCATCTAAATAAAAATATTTTTTGTTTTCTTTGTTATGATTTACTTTTTGTTAGGCTTCATTATTTATATACTCAAAATTTTTATGCTAGACTTCATTATTTTTGTACTGTTTAGATTTTTTTTTTGGTGTTTAAGGAGAAACTCGAACTCGAGACCTCTTACAACGGAGGAGGGAATAATATTATATGAATAATGTCATATGAGCTACAACTCATCGGCTATGTACGTCTAGATTTATTATTTAAAAATATTGTTCAAAATTAAAATAAAGTTTTTTAGTATTTAATAATGCTTTTTAATTTAAAAATAAAAAATATATCAAAATGTAAAAAGTGTGACTTTAAGTGTAACAAAACTTGTATATATAACTACCAGAATCTGATGATATGTATATTTTTCGCATAAAAAATTTTGCATGTTGCATACGGGTAAATGTGTAGCAGTTAGCTATGATCTGAGTGCTCTTATATATATATATATATACTATCAGGGCTTCATCGTTGCGGTAAAAGCTGCAGATTGAGATGGATAAATTATTTACGACCAGACATTAAACGCGGAAACTTTGACCAAGATGAAGAAGACCTCATCATCAAACTCCACGCCCTCCTTGGCAACCGGTACTTTTTTACTTTCATTCTACCCCACCCCAAAATTTATGTTGACTTTGACTTACATAATTATTATCACGTTAGGTGGTCACTTATAGCGGGAAGGTTGCCGGGACGCACAGACAATGAAATCAAGAACTACTGGAATTCTCACATCCGCCGAAAGCTAACCAACATGGGAATTGATCCAAACAACCACAAGTTGTATCAAACCTTTCCTCTTCCTAATAAACCTCCTCCTCATAGTGAACCATCCTTTGATTCCATGAACCAACACCAAACTCTGCTTCCTTCTAACAAACCTTCGTTTCGTGTTGATGACGACGATGGTGATGATAGGAGTTCCGACGACACTCATCACAGCTGTCTTCTAGAAACTTCCTCCGCATCCCACCAGCTTAATCTTGACCTAACCATTGCTTTCCCTGCTGATTCTTCGTCTACTACTACGTTATTTACTCTTGCGGAGGAAGACAATAATAAGGACAAGAATATGCCTAAACCATCAACTTCTGAGAACGTGCACGTGGATGAATCCACCCCTACCCTTCTTTTGTTTCAATAATTTGTAATTTGATGCCAAAAAACCATCATGCATGCACGTCTACTTGTCTACTGATGTACTCAAAAACTATTCACACTCATTTATTATTCAATAAGATAAGATATAGATATTATTTCAACTACATTTATATCTTATTTGATAATAAATTAAGGGTGAGTAACAAAAAAAAATTAGAGAAATTAAAAAGTTACGTCAAAACAACTTAAAGTTTTTTGTTGTTATTTCTTAATGATCATTCCAATAATTGATAATATTAAATATAATAAGTATATAATTATAAACATTACATATAAATATTTTCTTATTAATATAAACATTACATACATTAAATTTTTTTGGTGCACATAACTTTAATAAGATAACTTAAATTTATTTTCTTTTAGTATTATTGAATTTAAATATGACTGGATCTGTGTTAATATATATATATATATATATATATATATATATATTAAAAGTATATGAATAACTATGTTTGTATTTTACTATTGAAAGATAACTTGTGTAATAATTTTATCTTTAAATTTACTGATATAGTTAAGCATATTATTATTATTATTATTATTATTATTTAGATGGAATATCATATTAATTATTGTGAAATAAAACTCAATCTGGGTAGGGTACCCCTCAAAAACATTTTTTTAAAGACTTTTACTTTTTCACCATTAAAAATTACAATTATGCTACGTGTATATATTTTTTCTCTAACCAAGTCAAACCAAGTGAATTTTACTCACTCTCATTTCACGCGCACAAACAGAATATTACTATTAGAACGAATAGAAAATTTAAAAGCAAACGAGCAGGTTTTAAAACATGTTCATGTCAACTATAAAAACATATTCGTTGAACATGTAAATTTATGTTCATATAGTGCGCGCGTGAACAACTTGGTTGGACTTGGTTGAAAAAATAGGTGTACGTCTAGAATTATTGTAAAAAATATAATTTTTTTTAAAAGTTCTATTACATTAAAAATAAAAATTAAAAAGAAACAAAAAATTTTAAAATAAAAGATTTCTAAAAATAAGAAGTAAAAACTAAAAATAAAGAAACATATATAGTATAAAATTACAAAAAATAAGAATGAAAAAGCAAGAAAAAATAAATAAATAATAAAATAAAAAAATACTAAATTAAAATTAAATCATATAAAATTAAAAATTAATATATCAAAATTTAAATTCTAAATAATTTAAATAAAATTAAATTTACGTCTTTAAAATATGATATATATATATATATATATATATATATATATATATAT
>JASCZI010213350.1:0-10091 GCA_036250425.1 Stylosanthes scabra
CGAACTGAAACAACAAAAATAAAACCTAAGCTAGAATCCATGACAGAAATACAAAAGTAGTAATGTCAAAGTTTTAGCAGAGCCATACCTTTTGATTTCGCGGTTTCGATCTTCAATCGATGATGGAGGAAGGTCGTTGATTGTTTTCGTTGCTTCTCTTGGTCTGTTTCTTGATTACTTCACGATTGCAGAAGATTAATTGAGGATTCTTGAATATTTGAATTTGAAGAATTGAACGTTGGAAGAAGGTGAAGAGAGTGGAGAGTGGTAGTTACGTTTCGCGAAACATTGGTCACTATACCAATGCGTGAAAACACGCGTTCTTTTAGTGAGAGTGGGCTTGGTTTTTAGTGGGTACTTGGTTAACCACTTGGTTATGCAATTCACTTGTTCAAATAGCAAGATTGATAATATATATAGCATACTTTAAAAAAATACATTAGTATGAACATTTGGCATTAATTTTTGGATATTATTTTATGCGTGCATAAGAAATAAAGTCATAAATTCAAACGAAATGAAAATAATAATACATATGGCATACCTAAAAAAAACATAATTATTAGAGATAATTTTTTTCTATATGTTATTTATTTTATAAGGTTGAAATTATATAAATATGAATGACACTCAGGCTATTAAAATATTTGTCAATGAATCGTCAATTTAAAAAACTAAGAGTACAAAGGAAAACCATTAGAGAAATAGATTTAAAAAATAAAAAAAAGTTATGTAATTTAATAAAATCATGTTATCCAATCATGGTATATAATACAACAATAAATTTAGAAAGAGATTAAAAAAAAGTAACCTTTAAAAAAAAATATCTTACCTGAATGGTGTTGAAAACTTATGATACCATGAGAAAAAAAAATAAAAAGTTTGAAAAGAGCATGTTTTGGGTTGAAAATATTAAACACAAGAAAATAACGTTTTCAATCTTATTCTATCTTTTTAAAAATAATTTAAAAATACTCAACCAATCATATTTTTATGTCCTATTTTCATTTTCACTGAAAATAAAATGAAAATAACCAAATCAATCAGACCCTAAAAATTTATTTAAAATTCTCAATTTACCCTCTAATTAATTCTAACCCTAATCCTAAATTATATTTCTAATCCACACTATCCCCAATCCTCCCCCAATCTGACCACCACTCTTATCCCCAACCACCACCACCGTCACTCCTACCATCACAACCTCCAATAACTCATATGTTGCAATCACCGTCACTATTCCACAAGCCACCGAGGCACCGAGGATCCCACCATCAAGAGCACCACGATGTTTTCACAGGTTTAGCGTGAACTTCTGCCTGGCGAGCAGGAAAGCGAAGACGGCAGTGACGATGCTGAATTGCTGATGATGGCGGCAGCGAAGAACAGCAGCGGTTTCATTGAAGCCATGGTAGTTTCAGAGGGATGGTGGTTGTTTTTGCAATCATTTTCTTTTGTTTTCCTTTTTTCACTTGCTTTTTTTGCCACATCAAAACAAACAAATCATTTCAACATGTTTGGTTTCTCTTGTCGTCGTACCAAACTTTCCAGTAAAACCCCTCTCTATTTTCTCTTTTGTTTATCCTTTCAATTGTAGGATGCATGATTCTTCTGGAGTTTGCTTCAATTAATTAATTGGTATTTGTTGAACTTGAACATTTATTATAATGTAGGTTGAAGGTGCAGCTTTCTAACTCCACTCATGAAATTAGGAGTCCCTTGCGGAACCCCAAACAAAATGCAACTACCAAATACCAATGTGGGAACCTTCTTTTTAGCATGGCAGGAATATAATGATTAATGAGCATGGCATTTTAAGTTTTAAGCTTGTATGCTTGCTTTGATTCATTTCAGGGTGAAGATGAAGGAGAAAGAAGGAACAAGTGAAGCTTGTCAATTGCAGGGAACTGGGGGAGATGTAAAACAGGATTATGGTTTAGGGTTAAAGATAGGATAGGGTAATTTGGGAATTTTATATAAATTTTTAACAAGGTGTCGAAAATCGAACCAGTTATCGAATCGGTTAAAGATTTTTAAGATTTAATCGATTTGACTGGAGGTTCAATCGAATAACCGTTATATAATAAAATAATATATAAAATAAAAATAAAGACAAAAAATATAATTATATTATAATATAAATTTTAAAATGTTCTTCAAATTTAAAATACTAAATCAATAACGTATTATAATATCATTTAAGTATAATATATGAAGCCAATATTAACTTAGTTTATATTAAAATAACTATTATTTTTAGATTTTAATAATTTATTAATCAGTAATGCTACACATCCAAGCATTTACCCTAACCAAGTCCAACCAAGTAATTTTTTCCCACTCTCAGCCATTACACGCGCGGGCACTCTCTCCCAAATTCTCATCGTTGCAGCCGCCGCCGTCATCATTGTCGCCGTCACTGTCGTCTTTTTCTTCTTCTTTTTCTTCTTCGTCCTCTTCCTCTTTCTCTTCTTTATCCTCTTCTTCTTCATCTTCCTCCATTGTTTACGTTGTTGCTGTTGTTGGTGTTGTTGTTGTTGATGAAAAATTGAATTGGATATTCTAGGAAAAAGAAACGGATTTTGAATGAAAATAGAAACGGATTTGGAATGAAAACAGAAACGGATTTTGAAAAAACAGAAACAAATTTCGAATGAAAAGAGAAACGGATTTTGAATGAAAATAGAAACGGATTTTGAATGAAAACAGAAACGGATTTTGAATTAAAAAAATTAATTTGATTTTCACAAAAATTGAATTGGATTTTCATGAAAAAAAAACGGATTTTGAATGAAAAAAGAAACAAATTTTGGATGAAAAGAGAAATGGATTTTTAATGAAAACAGAAGAAACGGATTTTGAATGAAAATAGAAACGGATTTTGAATGAAAACAGAAATGGATCTTGAATTAAAAAATAAATTTGATTTTCACAAAAATTGAATTGGATTTTCATGAAAACAGAAACGGATTTTGAATGAAAATAGAAACTGATTTTTAATGAAAATAGAAACAGATTTTGAATTATTAGAAGTTACCACTCAAATGCACTCAAATGTACTCCATCTTCTTATCGCCTGTTGCTACACCTCTTTCTCCTCACCGTCGCTATTGTCGCTGCTATCTTCTTCTCTGTTATCGGCGTCTTCTTCTTTTCTATTGTCATCGTCGCCATTGCTGCTGCCGCTGCCGCCGTCATCGCCACTGTCATTGGCGTCGTCGCTGTTGCCGCCGTCGTCGCTGATACGTTGTGAGAGAAAGAAGGAAGTGAGCGAAAATCTAGGGAAACGAACGAGGGGTGTGTGGGGATATGGGGCGCGTGAATTTGAGTGGCTTGGTTGAGCTTGGTTGTTAAAAATACTTGGTTGTGTATAATTATTGTTTATTAATTATTTATGCTTATTATATTACAATATACAAGCATTTATTGAATAATAATATTAATAAATATCATATAATCATGAAAAAATAAAAAATAAGTTGTGATTAGTAAAAAAATATTTTAGTGTTTATATTTTAATTCATTTATATTTAATAACAAATGTATACTAATGATGATATATAAATAAAAATATAGTTAATTTATAAATAAGTGAGTGTAAATTAACATTAAGATGAAATAAATAAATGTAAACTAATTAGAATTTAGAAGGAAGTTTTCTATAAAAAATAAAAAAATAAAGAATATTTTATGTTGCGTAGTTTGGTGGGAAAAAATAAAAAAATGTGATTACTAAAAGTTTTAGACTTTTAGTATATATCATTTAATTCGTAAATATCTAATAAAAATTATAAATAAAATCATAATTAATTTTTGAATAAGTGAGTATAAATTAAAATTAAGACAAAATAAATAAATATAATCTATCAAGAAACTTATTATACATGTAGAATAATAAATTATCTAAATTCTCAAGAAGCTGCCTGGTGGTAGGTAGTACATTTTGCTTCATAAAGGAACGAGGTTCGAACCCTATCCATTTCATTTTGGAAATAAATTCCCTTGCAAAATAAAAACCGGCCGGGTCCTTGTTCGGTTCGACCGACCGATTTTCGGCGGGTTTATCTGTTTGACTTTGGTTTCCAGAAAGGCAAGTATCAAGCATCAACTGGATCGTGATTTTGGCCGGTTCATGGTTTAACTAGTTCGACTGGCCGGTCCGATCCGATTTTCAAAATTATGATTTTTAAAGTTTGGGTAGGTTTGTTAACTAAACTCTATCTTTCATGGGTATAAAGTTACGTCTTTTCTTTGATGAGCAGATTTGTCAGCATCATGAATATTCGTGGGTAGATTTGGTAATTTTCTTCTATATAATCTAATTACGTTTATTTTGTTAGCTTGTATGTAAAGCATGTCGAAGTTAGATTTGGAATCATTTAATAGCATGGTTGTAAAATACGTGTAAATTACATTGTGAAGTGAAATCAGTAAAAGCACATTAGAAGTTAAAGGAGGTTGAGTCGTGATTCGATTCTTTTTTTACTTTGAAATAAATAACTTAAAAGTTTTTCTAAGTCGTTTAATTTATATATATCGGAATGTGTTAGCATTTACATTTAAGGAGTTTTTTGAAAGTTATTTAAACGTAGATTATGAGATATCAACTTTAATTAAATTTAAAAACCTTCTATCAACAACTCTCTATCTTCACCTCTTTTCGATCTGATGGCAAGGATGGGTAACTCGCCATGTGTTGACGGTGGTGGAGATGATGGTTATGGACTTTAGTCATGGTGGTGTTACGGGTGTGAGAGAGAGAGAATGGCGGCGGTGCAATGGTCGCTGGAGGTGAGGTCGAAGATGATAGTGTCATTGAAAGAAAATAGAGGTGAAGTTGGGTGAGAGTTTCAGAGGTGGAAGGGAGAGAATGGTGGGTGTGGTATGGTTGGAATTTGAAAAGTTGAACATGGGTAATTTAGGAATAAAATGTTATTAAGGTTTCAGTCTCAGTCCTAGTCCCCCAGTCCCCATTATTTGGAGGTATTGAAAATACTAGTATTTTGGGGATTGAGACTGAAATTTTAGTTCCAGTCTATGCTCATCAAACATAATACTGAGTCCCAGTCCCCCAGTCTCAGTCATAGTCCCTCAAAACAAACACACCTGTAGGGAGCCAAGAAGTAACACCCCTTGAACCTCTTCATCAAACTTGATACCGATGGAAGATAACTGATTCATAATTTATTGGAAACTATTCAAGCGATCTGTCATCGAAGTCCCATCTGTATACTTCAAAGCCAACAACTGCTTGATCAAAAACATCTTATTATTCCCAGTCTTCCGAACATACAACTATTCAAGCTTAATTCAAAGGATCCGAGCATGCTTCTCCCTAATAATATGGTTCAACACATTATTGTCAACCCACAGACTTGTCTATGCAACAAAGTCCAATCATGATAAGATTTATCATTAGACTTCTCGATAGAAAAAATTGGTTGATGTAAATTCTTGACATAAAGCAATCTTGCATTTTAGACTTCCGCAAATCATAATTGGGACTATTAAGAGTAATCATCCGACTAGTGTTAGTGTTGGAATCCATTGTTCACAAAATCAAAAGTCCAAAAAAATAACCAAAGAGCTCTGATGCCAGTATGATAGAGCCCGACAGCAAAAGCGGCACAAATATTCAATCCACAACATTATATATGTAACACTAACACAATATGGCAGCAACAATAATAGGGAAATAAATCAACCAAATTAACAAAAAACACACACCAAGATTTTTAGCGTCGAAAGCCTTCTCAATGTGAAAAGTAAAATCCACGGGTCATCCAGACCAATGAAATAGCTCCATTACTATCAAATATGAGGTACAAGAGAATCACAAATATAGCACAATTCATCCATACAACTAGCCAAAGCACCAAGCAACAAGAGTTACAAAATTGAGAATGAAGAGGATAGAAATACCAAAACAACGGCTTCATTTTGAGCTCAATTTCTTCCTCCATGGACCTCTAATCAAAATTTCGAGCGTTCAAACTGAAGAACCAGATTAAACGAACATGCAGTGCAAATTTCAAGCCAATCCAACAGTGAACCATTGAGAAACTGGAGATTGAAGTTTCTGCTACATCAAAAATCCGAAAATGTTATCTCTTCTCTCTTCTCTCTCTTTGGTTGCTTCCCCTTCTCTCTAAACCCTCCAAAATCTGATTGTGGTAAGTGAGTGGATGAGTATGAGACACCCTAAAATGAGATTTTTTACCACAATGCGTAGCAAAAATATATTTATTCCCAAAATGGGCATGCCTTGTTTTTATTCTCATTCTACGCATCACCAAGTCGCCGGCCTCACCAGAGAGATGGATTTTCTCTCCACTTCACCGGAACCATGGGCAGAATGCCCACCTGCCATGCCTGCTCCCATTTCGCCATTGCCAGGGAAAGTTGGGGCTTGGAAAAGCTGCCCCCCATATCGCCGACGCCAGGGACGAAATGGGCCATGCAAAAAGGCCTGCGTTTACTTCGCCGGTGCCAGTGGCAAGTTGGCCATGTCTCTTGTGGCTAGGGCGAGTTGGCAGGACACGAGGCCAACTTCAGTCGTTCCCCATGTGGCATGCATTGGGCATTAGTGAGGTTTGGAGCAACTATATATTGAGGGGACCAGAACAATTCCAAGCACAACGCCTCTTTACTTATTTCTAGTCTGAGTGGGTTTTATTTTTTTCTTTTAAAGAGTTAGAAAAAAATGAGTGAATCCAGTGTTAATACAAATGAAAATTTAAATAGATTAAAAAATTTTCACATTTCTGCACATATGAATGAATAGGTTAGTGGTATTCGTTAATTTTTTTTTTATGTTTCTTATCATTATTATGATAATAAAACTATTATTTTTAATGTTTGTTGTTAATGTTTGTATGGAACAATAATTATAGTTGTAATTATAATAATTTTTTTTATGTTTTTTTATGATTATTATGATAATGGAACTATTATTTTTAATGTTTGTTGTTAATGTTGGTATGGAACAACTATTATAGTTGTAATTATAATTATTTTTTTTTATGTTTTTTATCATTATTATGATAATGAAACTATTATTTTTAATGTTTGTTGTTAATGTTAGTATGGAACAATAATTATAGTTGTAATTATAATTATTTTTTATGTTTTTTATTATTATTATGATAATGAAAATATTATTTTTAATGTTTGTTGTTAATGTTAGTATGTAACAATAATTATTTTTGTATTTATAATTATTTTTTTTTAATATTGTTAGTCTTATTTTTGTTATTAGATTAATGTCATGGTTGCTGTCACTATTATTATTACCTAACTACCACTATTATTATTATTATTATTATTATTATTATTATTATTATTATTATTATTATTATTATTTTTATCATAGGATATTTTTTTTTTGTTATTACGTAGGTACGTTGTTATTATTATTAGGGAAGGTCTATGATGAAGATACTAAAGTGTCTTCTAATACGGATATTAAATCTTGATCGTTGATTTATGCTATTAAAATCTGATGTGCAATTAAAGAAGAGAGAAACTTCTATATATGGTAATATCCTCATCAAAATACACTTAATTGTCTTCATGGTAGAATTTTCATTATTATTATTATTATTATTATTATTATTATTATTATTATATCTAATATGTGCCTTTTTGGTCTTGGTATAACTAATAGTAACTATTGTTATTATGCTGTTGCAGCCATCACGCGTGCTAGAGCCTTTGGGATATTGGTGGACGTGTTTTCATCAAACCCACCTGATCCATTAATGGATGCAAGAAGGCAATTGATAGAGCCTTATTTAAGACCTTCTGGGTTTTATTATGCCTCGCTTATAAAAAGCTTCTAATATGATAATCCCCTCATAAGCGCCTTTGTGGAAAGATGGCGCCCCGAAACTCATACGTTCCATCTGCCATGGGGGGAGTGCACCATCACCCTCGAGGATGTTGCGCTACATCTAGGTGTTCCGATTGATGGAGCTCCCGTTAGCGGGACTTTGCGATCGTGGGGGGAGATCTTCTAGAGGGACATTTGGCAGTTGTGTTCTGAGCTGCTAGGAGCAGTTCCAACTGGCCACGTGGGATCCACAAAATACAATATTAAGCTGAAATGACTTCGGACCCGCCTGCAAGAAATGCCACTTGATGCATCTGATCACATACTGATGCAATATGCACGATGTTATATCTTGTATCTGCTTGGTGGTGTTCTTTTCCCGACACCATACATGTGCGGTTCCTTCCAATGTTGGACAATTTTGACAGCATCAGTGGATATAGTTGGGGGCAGTGGGGTTTTGTGTTGGCTCTATAGAGCGATGTTCATGCCACCGAATGGAATACGGAGGGTATGCATGGATGTCACACACTGCTTATGTCATGGATCTACTATAGGCTTCCATCATGGGCTCCAAATCTCACGAGACCCCACACCTTTCTATTGGCCACGAGGTTACTTATAACTTAGTGGTGTAATTTATATAACTCATGCATGTTTTTTATTTTAGCTAGACACATTGTTTTTTCACTAATTTCAAAAGGAGAGCGTGTTTCGTAAGTGGAGGAGTCGTAGAGGGAATGATGATTACAGCGAAGCTCGTTTAGTGAGGTACCGCGAATGGTTGGACTTACTAAATATTGATGACGTGAGTTATTCTGTCTATGTTTTAGTTGTCAAATATATTGATTGATTTGAAGTGAATTGTTAATGACTTCTGGTGTGTTCTTGTAGTTCAAGTGGATGCCATACAATGCTGCGTCGATGATGCATGAGAATTTTTATATACTTATCTTCCTCATTTGAATCATTTTCTGCCTCAAATTAACTTAAAATCATCTAAAAATACTAACAATGTTTATAATTGTCATTAATTACCATTTTGTAATAGATTAGTGGTACTTTGATGATTTTGTTGATTATTTTCAGGAAAAATGAAGAAAGGAAGCTTGCAGATCAAGAAACGAAATTAGGAAGCAAAACAGAGCAAGACTCCACGCATATGCGTGGAAGAGCACGCATATGCGTGCTGCTCATACCCCAACCCACGCCTAAGTAAGCCCACTACACTTAGGCGTGGCAACTCACTTGATCAGAGCCACGCATATGCGTAGAAGCCCACGCATATGCATGGATAGTCACTCAGCTCACATCCAGGGTCACGTTGCCACAACCTTAAACGTGACCATGTCTTATCTTCCCACGCATAGGCATACAACATCCACGCATATGCATGGAAAGCACACTGCTAGCATGAAGAGGTCAAGTCAGAGTTGCTCAAACATGGTTCCAAGCCCCGAAGACCCACGCAAATGCGTGGAAGTCCATGCATATGCGTGGAAAGCTACCTTGTCACGTTTCTAGTCACGTTTTGGAGAAGCAAACGTGACCCAGCTTAGCTAGCCCTTCCCAGAGCCACGCATATGGGCAGGACATATGCGCGGAAGGCAAGCTTCTTCCCAACGTTTTCAAGGCCACGCACATGCGTCGAAGCAAGGCATATGCGTGGAAGAAAAGTTCAGCCTTGCTCAAGTTAAGATGACCCACGCATAGGCGTGGAAGTCCACGCATAACCACGCTTATGCGTGGAAGATGCAGCAATAGTCCAAAGAACAGCAAGTCCCACGCATATGCGTGGAGTCCTATGCATATGCGTGGGAAACAGAGCAAATAGGGGCAGAATTGTCTTTTTCTTAGAAAATGAAGTTTTATTTGATTTTTCTTCTTTTGTAAGCTTATAAATAGATGGAAACTTCATTTAGAACAAAACAATTTTTAGATAATAGATTACAGATTCACAATTAGGATTAGAAATTTCTAGCTTTTTTAGTTTTCAAGTCTTGGAGAATTCTCTCTCATTTTTCTCCTTGGCTCTAGTTTAGGATTCTTTTGAAGTTTTCTATCATTGTTGTAGTTTCAGATTTTGATTTCAATATATAGAGGAATATTCAGTTTACTCTCTTTTCCATTAAAGATTCTCTCTTTCTATTTCTTTCTTTGAAGATCTTTGAATGTTCATACATTCAAGATTCACATTCAACCAATTCTTGAAGTCATTCATAATCATGAGTGGCTAATTCTCTTTGAAGATTGAGAAGGA
>JASCZI010213353.1:0-10928 GCA_036250425.1 Stylosanthes scabra
ATTTTCTAAAAAACAATTTTTTTAAGTGATTTTAAAAAAAAAAAAAAAAAAAAAAAAAAGTAAAAGTAATTTGATATTTAGATATCTCATGTAATAATAATTTTTATTGGTTAATTATATTAACATGTAATAATATAAAAAAAATTATTAGGTTTTTCTGTGAACGTATTTTTTATTTATTATGTTAAAAAAAAATTTTTAATTTTTTAAACAAATATAAATTGTATTTTCTTAAAAGAAAGTTTTTTATTGTTTTTATTTTTAATACAACATATTAAAAAAATTATCTTAAAAATTGTTTAAACCAAATTATAGTGCCTAAATAAATTATGAGACCTACTATCTTTGGTTTACACTAATTATCTTTCTTTTAGGAAAGTTTTCCCATGATTCAAGCTATGTTTCATTTGTTTTCCGTAAAGAAGTTAACTTTTGTCATTTTCCACAAATCAAAATCCATGTCATGTCCCATTTTAGCGAAGCCAAATGTCCTAAATAGACAACTCAAAATATTTGGGCTTTTGAATTTTGATTTAGCCCATTTGTTGTAAAATCTTCTTTTTTTTGACTGGGTTGTAAAATCTCCTTTGTAATTAGTCGAAGCATTTCGATCTATTGTACTGTCGTTGCCGGAAACCTAAACTTTAATTAGGGGGCTTTTCGCAATACTTTGAAATCTAAAAAAACTAGTTCAAGGTCCGCCTATCAAAGCTGCCTCAGCAAGGAGAAACAACATGAAAGAGAGGCTGGAGTCATCATGGCCATTCTTGAAAAATGGGCTGAAATCTGACGGTTAGAAAGTCTGAAACATGATAATACAAGCAAACTAAGTGTATTATGTAAAACGCTTCTTATATTTTAACTAACAATAATGTTATGTATCCATAATTTTACATCCTTAAACAATAATTCGTCCATAAAATCTAAAATTGATTAATTTTAAGTTTTCAATTATTTATTGTCGTAATTAATAGGAGATAATTTAATTTTAATTAAATAATAATAATCTATTAACTAACTACTTACCCTCATTCCTTCTATTTTTAGTAAGAAATTTTTTAATCTAGCTAATTTTTTTTTTGTGACTATCTAGCTAAATTATTTACAATTTAGAATTTAGGGTATATAATTTATTATTTAGGGTTTACAATCTAGAGGTTAGGGTTTAGAATTCATAGGTTTTGTTGGAGGTTTTAATTTTTTTAAAAAAAATTGAAGTTTGAAATTTTGTGATTATTAAAAATTAGTTATTATTAATTATTTGAAATTTATTATTTAAAATATTAAAAAGAGAATGTAAATGATATTATATCTAGATGTGTTTATTATACTTACTATATTAGGATAATAAATAATTAAAAAATTAAAATTAAGGACAAGTTACTTATTTAAAATATTTGGTATCTAATATTACCCAAATACACTATTGAAAAATATATGATGCAATTACTCTGTTTGTCTAACTGTATGAAATCCGTGGAGGGATTTAGAGTTTTATAAAAACCCTTACACCCTGCCACGGTTTTTGTACAATTCACCACAACTGTGAAAAATCTGTGGCAGGATCCCACGATTTTTGAAAAAAGTTTAACTCTGCCACGATTCTTGTGGTGTAAGGATTTAATATATATAGAAATATAGAATAAATGAATGAAGTCTATTTCCAACTTTGTTTGCTATCAAGCTTTAGAAAATTAAATACATCTTTGTCAGCACCTTCCATTATCAAGCTGTGTTCGTTTATATTGAAACAACTTTTTTTTTGGTGACGATATTGAAACAACTTTGGATGTTTGATTTAGTTTTAATAAAGTTTAAAAAATGAAATGTAGCTCCTTTTTTGTATAATGTATAAATATTGTCTCGTATATAGTTTTTTTATATTTATTTTGCTTTTTTTTTTCATTGGAAGTAATAGTAGTGGTTTTGATGCTTTGTTTGAATATTACGAATCATTACATGAGATGAAAGCATATAATATATACAATACCACTACACATCCAAGTGATTAGATTAACCAAGTCAAACCAAGCATTTTTAACCCACTCACACAAACGCACGTGTAACACACGCTCTATTAAAAACAATGACATTTGAAATTCACAAGAAACGGTTTCGGAAGGTTTTGATTCAGTTTCTCCATCACTCTCCCACAAAAAACGGAAACCGTATCACATTAGAATCACAAAATCAAAATCACCAACAACACAGCAACGGAAGAGAAGACTCGAATAGGGCTCGAAGAAACACCCAAGACTAAACGAAGACTTCACTGCGAGGAATCAAGGTTAGTGTAGTTGGATTTCGTTTCTATTTTGTGATTGGTCATTGTGTTTAATGGGGAACGAACTTAATTTGGGAATGAAGGTGAATTTAGGGTTCTAAATCGTTTCTTGATTGCGATCCCACACGTGCTTCCGCACTCAAAATATGAAATTAGGGTTTATATTGGTATTGAGAATGTTGCTGTTTTTGGGAATGTTCATTGCTTTCTTGTATTCCGTTTCCATTTTTTAATGTGACTCCGTTTCTGGTTTTCATTCTGATTTCGTTTCATGAATTGGTGTTTTGCAATTTCGTTTCTATTCGTTATATAATTATGTTTCTCTTTTTTCATGTCATTCCGTTTCTGTTTTTGTGAGTTTAATACTTTCTATCGTTTGTATTTTTTATCTGACTCAGATTGTTTCTACTTTTGAAACATATTCCGTTTCTATTATGAGGAGTCATTCCGTTTCTGTTTTTGAAAAGTAGGCCACGCATAAGCATGAAGTGCTACGCTCATGCGTGAGCTTTCTGGCTGAGATGTTCTTAACTCACGCATATGCGTGAGAAGCTGACTGATGTCCACGCATATGCGTGGAACCTTGAATTCTGGAAATGGCCTTGGTGATGTATGCCACGCATATGCGTGGGTTCCTGGCTGTCTTTCACGCATATGCGTGAAGCTTATTCAATTCGTTTCTATAGGAGGTTCATAAAAGATTTTTCCAAAATTGCTAAACCTCTAAGTAATCTGTTGGTTACAAGCACTCAATTCAATTTTGATGATGAGTGTAAACATGCCTTTGAGACCCTAATGAATAAGTTGATCACTGCCCCAATAATTGCACCCCCTGATTGGTCTTTGCCATTTGAATTAGTGTGTGATGCAAGTGATTATGCTATTGGTGTTGTACTAGGACATAGAAAAGAAAAGTTGTTGCATGTGATATATTATGCTAGTCGTGTATTGAATGATGCACAAAAGAATTATACAACAACTGAAAAAGAGCTTTTAGCTATTGTTTTTGCCTTTGCTCTCATGTGTGTAATTTTAGTATTAGAAAGGGGTAGTTCTGAAATTTTATTATATAAATATTACATTCAACGGTTCGGTTCGGTTTGGTTCAAGCTTTGGAGCCAAAACCGAAAACCGAACCGGTCAAAAACAGCAAAAGATGTAATTTTTCGATTTTTTCGATGTTCGGTTTTTTGGTTCGGTTCGTCGGTTTTGTTTGGTCCGACTCGGTTTTGCTACCCCTAGGAGGAACACACCACCCAGGGTAGAGTGGAGAAGTTAATCCTCTGTGTATCCTTGGCATACCAGCTGTGAGGTACTGATCCCACGATGGATTCGAGTAAATCCGTGTTACTGGAGTGAACTCGCAAGTGGTGCAGGTACGGCGGTGGAGTCTGCGATCCAACCCAATTGATTAGTTGCTGAACGAACTCTTTAGAAACATGCTATCACCATGCCCTAATGCACTTGATTGACTGGCGTTGGAGTCTGCGATCCAACAATTGGGGTTGAACGAACTCTTTAGAAACCCGCTGTCACCAGGTCCTAATGCTCTTATACCCGTGATCACCGTGGTGAATCCGTGTCGCAGGGACCTCACCCTTGCTAATAGCAGTAACGGACTGATGAGGAGGTTTTTGACGATAATTTCATGCTTAAAAGGATACCCTCATCAACACTTTTTCCACATATTTGCTAGTGATTGACCAAGCTTTTTCCTCTCTTGCATAATTATGTCCATAATTGATTAATTGTTAAATTAGCTTCCAAGTGCATGAATTGTTTGAATCTTCTCCCACTTGGTGCCTTGATGTGTGTGTTAGTGAATTTCAGGCCCAAGATAGAGATAAAGAGCCCAAGGGAAGCTAAGAAAAACAAGAAAAGCAAGGAGAATGGACAAAAAGCCAAAAATAAGCCCAATCCAGCGTTGACCGCGCGCCCGCGCCCTCCTGATGGCGCGTCCGCGCCCTCCCTTAGGCTTCGTTTGGTTAGTAGGCCCTCCCTTAGGTTTCGTTTGGTTAGTAGGTGGGGATGTACAAGACACAAATACACAGACATAAGATGACATAGACATAGAAAGACATCAATTTTTCAACCTGTTTGGTATTCATATACATGACCTTCCTTCCAATTTATAACTTTTGGTAAAAATACAATAATATCCTCACAGTGAAACAGCATCAGGCCACCACCAACACCTCTCTTCCACCATTAGAGTCAGCAACCAGCACCATTAAAGACTATCCAGCAACCAGAGAATTAAAAAAAAAACAGCAAATTCAATTTAACATAAGAACACTAAAAAGATAAAATCCAAATAAATAATACATAAAAAAATCAAAGGTGAATATGGAATGATGGATTTGCAGATATGGAAGAGATAAGTCCATAGAAGGAGACAGCAGCAATGGACTTCGCAGAAGTAGACGCGGGCGACAGGTCTGGCGACGACGACACAAAGTAGAGGCGGTGACAGATCTGCGGTGGTGAACGATGAGAGACAAAGCGAGATGATGTAGAGATGATGAGGTTGCGACAGCCCGCGAGGGAGAAGGCTTCGAAGGTGCGGTACAGGAGAAGGCCGTGACGGCGTGACAGCAAGAGAGAACGCTACAACGGTGCTGTGAAGAAGGAGAAGGTTGCGACTTCAGGGCAGCGGGGAGAGGAGGGGGTTGTGCTTGCATCGGAGAAGGGAGGTGAAGGCGACGCGAAGAGGAGGGGGTTGTGGTCGGGTGGAGAAGGGAGGATGTGGTTCTTTGGATGTGGAGGGGGTTGAAGAGAGAACGTGTACAAAGTGTGAAGACTGGAGAAAAGAAAGGTCATAATGGTGAGGGTAAATTTGCATTATCACAAAATATTGAGGGTAAAAATGTCTTTAAAACTTGTGTCCATCACTCAAAAGTTGTGTCTCAATGATTTGGTGGTACACTAAAAACATGTATTCTATGTGCATGTGTGTACTACCGTGTCCATCAAAAATTAATGTCTCAGTAAACAAACAGTGTACATGTGTAACCGTGTCCTTCTATGGGTGTGTCTCAAGAGTGAACCAAACGGAGCCTTACTTAATGGGGAAGTTTCCGTTGGTAGTGCGCCCGTGCGACCCAGACGGTGCGCCCGCGCCACCCCATTTCGTAACGCCCAAGACAAGGACACCGCGCGCCCACTTGGTGGAGGTGGCACGCCCGCGCGACGGCAGCAGAACTCACTAAATGAAGGCTATTTTGGGGATTTCACTTTTCCGGGCCAAAGCCTATCCATTTCTCAAGCCCAATTCGACCTATATGGGGGGGGGGAACAGCTAAAACACAACAAGGATTCTCTCATTTCATCAATTTGAGCCTTAGAGTAGTTTTAAGAGATTTTTGGGAGAGTTCTCTATCTCTCTCATTTTCTCTAGTTTTAATTACTTGTTTTGTGTTCTATTTTGTGAATACTTGTTATTTCATTTTAATGTAATTCTAGTTTCTTCATCTATTTTGCTCTTCTTTACATTTTGCTATTTCTAGTTTATGCTCATGCTCTTTTATGATTCTCATGCTCTTGATTGTTGATCTACTTGTTGATTTACTCTATTGATTCTCTTGTTAGTTTATTTTCCATATTTGCTATCATGTCTTTATTTCTTGCCTACCAAGTGTTTGATTTTTTGTTTACTATAATTATGGAGTAGTGATTTTGTGCTTTGGTCATGGGTTGATGTGTGGATGATCCTAGCCACTAATCCCCAAAGAAAAGATGGGTTAATCCTTGGGTTGAGACCGTTCTGTAGACGCCAGGCTTTCGCTAGTGAGAGTGAGTCCTTAATGAGGTGAACATGGAGATTTTATCCATGTTCCAAAGACCTAGGTCCGTTACACTAGAATATTAGAAGCCTGAGACTTACGGAACGGTGTTAATCTATCCACTCGACCGTTTGGTAGAGTGTGGCTTCGCGGGTTACGTGACAACCATCTATATTTGGGATTAGTGGTGTTCATGGGGACACACAATACCTTAATCCAAGACTAAGCACACATTTTTATCAGTTTTCTCTCAACTCTCTCTTTTGCTCTCTATACACACACAAAAAATTGCAACCCCCGATTTCCTCACAACCAAAGTCGACCCATGCGTTAACTCGTTGGGAGAACGACCTGAGTCTCCTACTCGGTATTTTAAACTTGGTTGCAAGCTCTTGTGACAACTCTTTTTTTTACGAGAACCGTCCTTCGCTTGTAGCATAAACTATTTGGATTCCCCTACAACGATACCTTCTTGTTTTCAAAGAAAAGGGAACTCCGGATTAACCTTGTTGCGACGCCTCGGGCAGACGCTCATCACGAACTTAACCCCATTCCTCCCCATCCGATCCTATGGGGACTCGCATCTAAGGTCATTTGCACATTTCACCTCACATCCGAGACACTATGGGACTCTACTCACTAATTGCGGAAATCATAAAAGCAGGAAAATAAATCGGCAGCATAACAATATGTAAAAACGCAGTTTGCAAGAATTTAAACGGAAAGAATAACGGTAAAGTAATTTAATTAAAACTGAAGTTTGACAGAATAACAGTAAAATAAACAGACAATAAAATAAAATAAAAGAGTTTGGCTAGTGAATAGACAATAAAACCTAGAATGGAACCCTAAAAACTAAGCTAAATGTGGAAGTGGGCTCCCTTGAAAATGGTGAATGGCTCCTCTATTTATAGATGCTGGAATTGACCTATGCGTACGCATAGAAGCTCTTGATGCATACGCATAGGTGTCCGTTTTGCCAAATAGGCGTGCCGCCCAAGTCCAGGATGCGTACGCATGGCTCCAGTGATGCGTACACATAGGCTCCAGCTTTAGCCTTCTGGGTTTTGTTGCGACCCTTTTGTTCCTTTCGCTCTTTCCGGCCACTTCCGGTCCGAACTTTGCCTATTAAATCTTGAAACACTTAGCACACTCATCAAGGCATCGTGCGGAACGGGAAACAGTTCAAAACATAGTAAATATTGACCGAAATAGCAGATAATTACAATTACAGCCCTAAGGAACTACTAAGTGCCATTAAACCTATTTTACTAGTATTTAAGTGGTGAAAGGGTGATAATTAGTCAATTAATGCTATGAAATTACCCATCGGAACAGGTTTTATCAAGGTGTCAGCTCTTGTGGCTTTTGTGTGATTATTTTATTATATAAATTTTCTCCTCCTGCTTGTAGATGTTATCCTTTTAGTTAGGATCAGTTTTATACGGGTTACGTTTCTTTTGTTCTTGTAATTGATTGTGTTTCTACTTTCTAATGTGAACAAGGTTCGCACTATGCTGTCATCGTTTTGTTACCCTGACGCTAGTTTTGTGGAGAGCTTGGATTGGAGGTGGGTTGTTTTCCTATTCAAAGGCCCAGCGTTGCCCATGACATTTTCAACTGTCTTGGCTATAAATGGGGATGTTGTATGTTTTCTGAGTCACTCTCCTTCACTCAATAGAGTATAGCACCTGAAACCCTAATTCGTAGCAGCATCTCCCCAACATTGTCATTGACAGGCTGCTGTCGTTGTCTCCTTCGTCTCCACCATCTCAGCCCTTGCTCTGCGTGTACTTTGCATGTGCTGTCTTTTTGCAGGTTTCTTATTGTAAACCATGTTACAATATGCATGCAAAGTTTATGCATTTAGATTTTGATGAATGACAACCATTATGAATTTGAGGACAATCTTTGAAGGATTCGATAAATTATTTCGAAACCAAACAACAACAAGAAGATAAACGAAGTCCGCGAACATGAAGACTTTTTAGAGTCTTAGGACTTAGGTAATAATCTTGTTAAGAACCAAATACTATATCTCTCTCACACACACACTTGAAAATGTTTTTAAACGTTTTAGAAAGTGTTTTTGGAATAGAAAATGATTTATAATGTTTTTATAATAATCAAGCTAGCCAAACATGTTTAAGAACTTGTTTTCAAAGATACAAGTCCTTATGGATTAATTATAACAAGTTTGGAACCTCTTAAAGTGAAAGAAGTTTTTATGGCAAAATTGCACACCATAATCGATTATGGTATCCTTCATAATCAATTATGATGTTGTAACGCCACCATAATCGATTATGAAGTCTCCATAATCGACTATGAGTGCTCAAAATTCAAAATTTCGTAACGGCTAGTATCATAATCGATTATGGGCATATCATAATTGATTATGGGTTTGAAAAATAACCTATAACGACTAGTTTTGACAAAATGGCTCATTTCCACTTACTCCTCAACATCTCTAAGGTTTGGGAAGTCTATAAATGGATAGTTTTGAAGCCTCATTTCATACACAATATCAATTTTAAGTATTTTTGTGCTTATGCTTCAATTTCTACATAATTTCAAAGTGATTTTTGCACATATTTGAGAGATAACCAAATATTGGTTCATAGAGTTTCAATTGTATTCATCTACGCTATTTTGAGAGTTATAATTCTTTCTCTACACAAATTCTATATCTCTTTGTTTGAGTGACTTGGAGTGTGATTCTCCAAGTGTGTGAGTGTTGATAAACACTATAGTCGGTGAGGATACCAAGATAAACACTCAAGGGAAAATCTTGAAGTTGGGATGCTTCGAGTGGAGTGGGTTAGTCGTTGGTGATCAAGATACCGTGAGGTGTTAGATTCAAGTGCTCTTTTGTAAAGGTTTGTCAAGCACCTTGAAGCTTGGTGGTTTAGTGGAACTTCTAAATTGCGATTGGGAAAGAGTGGACGTAGGCAAGGATTGTGCCGAACCACTATATATTGTTGTGTGATATCTCTCTAAACTTAAACTCTTTTATATTCTTGCTGTTTATATTTATACAAGTGTTCTTGGAAAGTAAAAGCTCCTTATAAGTACATAATAAGTGGCTTAAGTCCTTGGAAAAATACTAGTACAAGCATTTGAGTCATTTATATTCAAAGTAATTTATGTTTCCGCGAAAATTTATCATTGTTGTATAAATACTCAATTCACCCCCCTCTTGAGTATCCGTACTTATTGGCTAACACTTATCCTCCTTATTTACCTATTTTCTTATGTTCCTATATTTAATTACTTGCTTGCTCTATTCTGTTCTACCATAAATTTTCTTCGTGGTTGAAATTGTTGGAAATTGCATAATAGATAAGGAATTTCTAACCACTAAAACTCTCCATTTAATTTTTATCTATTTCAACTTCAGTTTCAGCATCCAACTTCAAGAAGAAGAAGAAGAATGGGTGCGAAAAAGAAGAAGAGGAGAAAGGGTTATGATAGTGATGATGGCGATGATGAGAGAGATTAACTGCCACCAAACAGCAAGGCGCTTCTACTTCTTCAAATTCGAATTCGGTTAAGCAAAAATCAAAGAAGGAAATACTTCCTTAGATGATGAAGAACAATAAGAAAAGATCTGAGATCCACGCCAACATGCATCAAGCGCCAGAAGACGCTAGAGAAGCACAAAATGCTCAAGGAACGCCGCAGAGAAAAGAGTTTTTATGCACGACGAAGATGTTCTACTTTTATTTAACTCTATTGATTTTGTTTATACAGAGAATGATCGTATCTGATATTAGAATGTTTATCAAAGCACAATTTTTAAAAGTGATGTTTATAGCAGTTAAAAAAGAAAGATCATTTTTTTAATTATTTTTATTTAAATGTTTGTCTAAGCTTGTGATTGACATAAGTTTTGAGTGTTTATCTTATTTCACTGGAATTGAATTGCTTTGTGTCTTTGTTGTTTATTTTGATGGTGTCAGGTGATGCATGAGCATCATTAGAGGTTTTCTAGGATAAATCATACTCAATTCTTTGTGATATTAGTGCAATAATTCATGAAAAGCAGCCAAATTTATATTATAATTGTAATTATGTTATATGCAAGGTACTTTGATGTATTTTTACAATTATTGTAGGAAAAATAGGTTGAAAAGATGAAAAAAATGGAATCTGCAACTTAGCGTCAGGAGCAACCAAGCCCCTCACGCATATGCGTGAAGGCAGCCAAGAGCCCATGCATATGCGTAGCATGCATCAACAAGGCTATGTTCAGAATTTAAGAGCCCACGCATATGCGTGGTCATCAGTCAGCAACTCACGCATATGCGTGAGTCGAGAGCATCGAGTCAGCAACGCTCACGCCTAAGTCAAGCTTATGCGTGGTCTTCTTCTCAACCCACGCACGCATCAGAGTCACCCCACGCATATGCATGAGCAGTCAAGCTTATGCGTGGTCAAGCATTTCAGAGTCACGATGTGCGCAGCTGAGCACCTCACGCATATGCGTGAGCATCACTGAGCCACTCACGCATATGCGTGAGTCACGAAGTTCCAGAATTATCTTTTTATTTCATTTGAAATTTCATTTGTAATTTCATTTGTATTTCATTTATGACTTAAACTCTATAAATAGGTGAATTTTTATGGAGAGAAAGGAGGATTGAATCATTAGAGATCATTGAATCATTAAGGATCATTAATCACATTTTTAGTCTTAGGCATAGTTATTTCTTAGTTTTAGTTTTCTCTCAATTCTCTTCAAGATTCACATAGCGTAGAGTTTTTAAGTTCTTGTAATATTTTCCAGATTTATTGAAGAAAAGTATTATTCAGTTTAGATCTTTTCTTTATCAAGAATTCTTTCCTTCCATTTCTCTTAT
>JASCZI010213387.1:0-10687 GCA_036250425.1 Stylosanthes scabra
AGTTATTTATTTTCAAAGTAATTTAAGCTTCCGCAAATATTTTCTATTGTTGTTTAAACACTCAATTCACCCCCCCTCTTGAGTGTTGTGCATTGGGACTAACATTTCTTGCTTAGATTACTTATATTTATTTATTTTATCTTAATTTTAATTTAGACTCACTTACTTATAAATTAACTATGATTTTATTTGTACATTATTATTAATATAAAACTAATTTTATTGAATATTTATTAATTAAAATCTAAACACTAAAACTTTTATTAATTACAAACTTATTTTTTGTTTTCTTCCACGAGCCTATATGAAGGTTAAAATATTCTTTATTTTTCTGAAAAACTTCCTTTTAAATTCTAACTAGTTTGTATTTATTTATTTTATCTTAGTTTTAATTTACACTCACTTATTTATAAATTAATTATATTTTTATTTGTATATCATCGTTAATATACATTTTTATTAAATATTTACAAATTAAAATATAAATACTAAAATATTTTTTTCTAATCATAATTTATTTATTTATTTATTTTTTCATGATTATATGATATTTACTAATATTATTCTTCATATATTATAATATAATAAGTATAAATAGTTAATAAATTATTAAATTCTAAAAATAATAGTTATTTTAATATAAAATAGTTAATATTGGCTTTATATATTGTACTTGAGTAAAATTATAATAGTTTGTTGATTTAGTACTTTAAATTTGAAAGACATTTTAAGATCTATATTATAATATAATAATATTTTTTATCATTATTTTTATTTTATATATTATTTTATTATAAAACGATTATTTAAAACGGTTGAACTTCTGATTAAATCGGTCAGACCTATAAAACCTCTAACCTCTCGCTTGAGCAGTTCGAAGACCGGTCCGGTTTTCAGAACCTTGCCAACATCTTCTTGGTTACCTTGTTTACAAAAATGTTTAATAAGTACGTTAGTATTAATACACTAGTAGCAATAAAATAATTTAATTATAAACAAATATAAATGAAGAAACTTTTCTACGAAACAAAGAATTTAATTTTGATACAATGTAAAAATATTTACATGTACATTCAATCACATAATATCATGTCTGCAAAAGTAACTTCCTTTTCCATTGATCACATAATAAGTCATTCAAAAGAATGCTTATAATTGTACGATTATATAAAACGTAATGAGTTTTGCTAGATAAATAATAAAAATTCAATCTATATCAGCCAACAATTTAAATTAGATGTTTTATTTTTTAAAATTTTAAATGTTCTATTTCTAAGAAAATATAAAAATCGCTGATTGTTGAATATATTTTTTTATTGATTATCCATACTTTCTTTAAGATTTATCAAAATTAATCTTAAATAAAACACAATATTCAATTATATATCGGCGATTCTAGGTGCGTAAACGTTTTGTATAAGCAAGTCTAAACCACTGACATAACATGCATGTGAAGTCGTGAATCACACATTTTTAACCGTGACACGCAAAATTTTTTTAACCAATTATAAGTTATTAAAAGCGAAATTGGCACAAAAAGCTCTTGAAAAATAGCATATGAACTTCATAACTTCAACACGGAAAATTTTTTAATCAATTAAAAGTTATAAGAAATAAAATAACATAATTTGGTAAATTTCTTTTCCACCATGACACAGGAAATTTTTTAACGAAATAGAAGTTATCATAGACAAAAATAGCATAGAAATTACTTAAAAAATAACACAAAAATTAATCGAAAAGTGACATAAGAACAATACAATCAAGAACATGCTCCACTCCTAAAAAAGGCTCTTGGAAGATCTTTTATTTGTTGCAGGGATTAATAGAGCAATGATATGACTTTCTTCCAAGCAAATTTATGTTACAAATTAAACCACACATCATAATCATCAAGATGAACATCAAAGTATCATACTCAACCTTCATTCAACTCAATCCTAACTTCATGAGCACCAAAAGAATACCGTGATATATATAGTATTTGATTATATCATGATGAACTATTCTGTCTAAATTGAAAATGAAGGAAAAGGACACGTTTTTAATTAAACTCCTCCTCATATTTAGCAGACAAGCTTGAAGCATTCTACTAGCAAAAACAAGACTTAATCAGTGATGTATATTGTAAATTTCAATTCTAGATTGCTAAAAACTACTATTATTTTCTCTTTCTGATGCAGCAACATTAATTTTTTAAAGTCAAGCATTTTATAAGAAAAAACCAAACCATTCATTATTAACCGAATACTTGGTTTTTCATATAGAGGCACAACACCAAATTTCATGAGAATTTGATTTGTGGAATGGCTTTGAACACAAATTCAAAACAAAAGGAATTCATACCGAAGAAGAAAGGTCGAATGATATATCATAATTTATGGACTTATTTACAATCGGAAGAATGGAAAAAGTACACATAAGAGTTTTGAATTTGAATTCCCCTCCACTTTTCGCTATATGCCTCGGCCACTTCTGAGAACATGTGAATGAAACAACATAAAACAAACTCAAGAAGAAATATTCTAGTTATAGAAAATAAACTGAATGGATACCAGTAACTGCATGTCATTGTTATATCAATTTATTTGTAACTAACTCCATCCAAATCCAATAGGAGCTTAGCACTTTCCATATTCAAAATGTGAGCAGCCATGAACAGTTGCTACTTTGGGAGGGAACACTGTTCTACATCTTTTGTAATTTACCCCTTGTTTTCTTCTTCTATTTTGATTTCTTTGTTGAGGTACATTATTTCTGTGCTATACGTAATTGTTCTATGCTACCGTATATTGTATTCATGTATTTTGTGAATTTTTTATACTGATGTTTACATTTTTCGTGTGCTAAATGAGATGTATAGAAATGTACACTGGTACATATAGCATTATCAATAAATTTAACCAATCCTAGCTTAACAAAAATCATCACTATTTCCTTTGCTGATTCCACAAGACTAATTTATTACTATATGAAGCATTACAATAGCAAAAAGTCACATTCAATCAAGTCCATTCAAATATTGACCCACAAGCCTTCACCTTATTAATGTTTCAGGAACAAACAAAATGGCTTGAAGATCACTGTGCAATGATTTCATCCTCTTTCTAAGACACACCCAAATTTACAGAAGAATTCAGCTCTATAACTGGTATATGAGTAGAAAAATGTAATAAGCAAGGTTCTGAAAATTGGACCGGTCATCGAACCGCTCAAGTGAGAGGTTAGAAGTTTTATAGATCCGACCAATTTAACCGGAAGTTCAACCGTTTTAAATAATCATTTTATAATAAAATAATATATAAAATAAAAATAATGATAAAAAATATAATTATATTATAATATAGATCTTAAAATGTCTTTCAAATTTAAAGTACTAAATCAATAAACTATTATAATTTTACTCAAGTACAATATATAGAGTCAATATTAACTATTTTATATTAAAATAACTATTATTTTTAGAATTTAATAATTTATTAACTATTTATACTTATTATATTTAATAAATTGTGATTAGAAAAAAATATTTTAGTGTTTATATTTTAATTTGTAAATATTTAATAAAAATATATATTAAAGATGATATACAAATAAAAATATAATTAATTTATAAATAAGTGAGTGTAAATTAAAATTAAGATAAAATAAATAAATACAAACTAGTTAGAATTTAAAAGGAAGTTTTTCATAAAAATAAAGAATATTTTAACCTCCATATAGGCTGGTGGAAGAAAACAAAAAATAAGTTTGTAATTAATAAAAGTTTTAGTGTTTAGATTTTAATTAATAAATATTCAATAAAATTAGTTTTATATTAATAATGATGTACAAATAAAATCATAGTTAATTTATAAGTAAGTGAGTCTAAATTAAAATTAAGATAAAATAAATAAATATAAGTAATCTAAGCAAGAAAGGTATTTTAAATTTATATATAATAATTTGACAATAAACACAAATGGCCTTATGGCCTGGTGGTAAATGGAGCCTTTCCCTCCTTGATGGAAGGGGTTTGAAACCCATCCATCCCATTTTTGGGCATGAATGTTCTTGCAAAGAAAAACCGGCCAATTACAGGTTCGGTCCAACCGACCGGTTTCCGGCTAGTTCGCCATTTTGATTCCGATTTTCTAACAGACGGATTTTGAGCATCAACCGGACCGTGATTCTGATCGGTTCACGGTTAAACTGGTTCGGCCGGCCGGTCCGGTTCGGTTTTCAGAACTATGGTAATAAGTAATAACCTTGCCAACCTGAGTGTATTCTTCTATCTTGCATTAAGATCAAGAATGACGCAGATTTCAGAAGGTAAATCCTATGTTAATGGTGTTGAAAATGTAAATGATCAGAATAGTTGCAAATTACACTAACGGTAGTATCAGCACCACCAAATCTAACAAAAAGTTAGTCCATATCTGAAAAAAGAATGAATCCAACAATATGTCTAACACCCTTACAAAGAAAGATCGGTTCTTTTGGGCTCTATGATTGATAGATTGGAGAGAGATTAAAAAGCAAAACTTTCCTTGTTAGAGATATTGTTAATAACAATTGGTTCTATGATATAGCATTGCTCATATCCAATTTAGGGATGCGGGGAACTAACAAACCATAGGAAGAACACAAGAAATTTTAAGAAAATAATAAAGATAAAACTCCTCAGGATCCAACATTTCAAGTAAAAAAGATGATTGGAAATTCTGTATTGAGAAAGAGTACATCACTTTGATATCAGCAGGATCATTGTTTCTAAACCGCACCTAATAGAAACTAACTGAATTCCCCAATTTTAGTGTACTTTCAGGGGACTAGCAAACTGAAATTAGGAAAATAAAAGAACCAAAGTAAAATAAAAATGAAAATGGAAGTTCTTCCGAAACATTAAAGAATAATTTAAGAGCTTCAACCATGAGTATTAACAGCTTCCCACAACAAATTCTGGGGAGCAGGGTTGGTTAGGTCCCTGGCTTGCAGAGCAGCCTTCCTCAAAGTCCGAATAGTCCACTGATTCGCCTCCCAGAACGACAAGCTCCTGTAAGGCAAATTGTGCTTCTTGCAGAGATCCTGTACCAAAGGCGAAATTCGCCTCAATTGGCACCTCGGCAGCCTCGGGAACAAATGGTGCTCGAGCTGGAACTGCAAACCCCCAAAGAACCAATCCATCCAAGTTGCGCAACTGATATCCAACGTCCCACTCGTCTGCTTCTCAAACCAATCATTCCCACTTGGCTTACCAACATATACATTCGCAGCGAAATGGTTCAAACAGAACTGAATATGCTGGATAGAACATACAACAAAACTTGCAAGCACAAACATGATCCTTTCGCCGCAATTCGGCAAACAGGAAACAAGGAGAGGGAACCAAGTCCAAAACACAAGGATCCCAATTATGTTCAATGCCCTATCAGGTACCCTACGCTTAGTCGAAAACAACAAGAAGAAAGTCTGAACATACAAGTTGACCCTAGCAACGCACATAACAGGATAGAAAGTCCAATGCTGGTAACTAATCAAGAACCTTGCGAAAGAATCAAACTTCAACTCCCTACCATAAAAACGAGAAGTAATCGAATTAAAGAACCTCGAGGAGACTGCGAAAACCGGCATGTGCTGCAGATCAGGGTCATGATCAAGGCTATTGCAGGCAATGTGATGAGCATTGTGGGTCCATTTCCACCATGCAATGCTGATCCCAGTCAAACAATTCCCTGAAACGATCTGGGCAAGCTTGTTAAACCCTTTATTAGTCATAACAACATAGTGGCCGGAATCATGACCCACATAAGCACTTTGCATCCAAAGCAAACCAAGCAGCATTCCTGAACCCAGATGGGCCCAAACACTCTCACACCAAAGAACTCCATATACCACAAGGAGGAACATCACTGAAACCGATAAGAAGGTAAAAGATGTTACATGGTGCTTCTTGTCGAAGAGTCCATGCTTTGAGAAGAGAGAAGCAAGGTTCCTGTAGTCTCTTGAAACCTCAGAGACGTTGAAGTCCTTGAGATGGTAGCCAGTGAAGAATTTGTCAAGGTAGGACCATGCAGTTCCTGGGTGGTATGCTATGAATGCATCTGTGACATCTTGGCCAGCCAGGGACAAAATGGGAACATCACCACCAGGGTGATCTTTGGCCCAATCTGTCACATTGTAAACTTTTCCTTGGATTGAGATCCATAGATCCCCTGGCTTGTTGTGCAGACTTAACTCTTCTTGGGTTATGTACTGTTTTTGCTGCTGCTTCTTCTGCTCCTGCTCCTGCTGGCTCTTCTTCTCAATCTCACCCTCCATATCCCAAAGCAACACAAGAAAGAGATGAATCAATGAGGATGAGAATGAGAAGGAGAACGATGAGAAAAGGGTATATATGGCCTAATGGGAGGTTTGTTAATGTTCTTTGGTTTTTGATTCAACAATGCAAAACCAAAGGGATCAGTTTTTTTTTTTTTTTTAATTTTTAATTTGAATTTGTGAACTGGAAGAAAGTGATATTTGGAATTTGAATCGTTTTGGGGGTTGAGGGAGGGAATAGGGATCTCTAATACCCAAATCAGCCCCTAATCCTAACAAGTAGGGTAGGGTAGTACCTAATATCTCTGTTCAATCTCTTCGGTTTCGTTTGTACTTTGTTCTGTTTTGTTGTTATTGTTGTTGCCTGTTTTATGGTTTTGAAACCGAAACTTTTTTAATGCTTTACACGGGTGTTATCTAGCCAGTAAAGGAAATAGTTTAGGTCATTCTGTTTTTTCTTTTTTTTTTTTTTTTTCCTTTCTCTTTTATTGAAACTATTGTATAAAAAATATATATTCACTCTTTTATTTATAATATATGTATTAAAATAATAAGCGTTCACTTAGTTAAAATGACAACTAATTCATAATTTAATTTTTAAAAAATTAGATTTAAATCTTAGAAATAATAGTTTTTTATAAATATATATAACGCTGTGATTATTATTATTTTTTTATTTTGGGAACTGGATTACTATTTTATATTTATTTATTAGTTACAAGAAGTCAAGAACAGAGAAGCAAGCCAAAGCGAAGCAAAACCAGAATGCTAGCTAAGAGAGTGCTCCATCAGCGCCAGAAAGGAGTATTGTGTGGGGTTGGTATGCGGAACATACAGGGAAGCACTTTCCAATGGGGAATTATGATTTTGGGGGTAGTGTGGGACCATGCTTTTTGGTAGCAGAATCATGTTCTTGCGATGCACCTGTACTACTGGATTCGTGGTCCTGCTTCTGCTCCTTTATGGTTCTTGAACATGGTTTATGATGTGGTTCGGATTAATTTTGAAAAAAAAAAAATGAGTTAATACACAAGAAAAAAAATCTGATTTGAATTTTGAAGTTATTTCTTTTGGATTTTGTTTCACCGCAACAAGAGTAAATAGAAAAAGAGTTAAATGCTAGTTGCATATTAAAATTTGCTACCAAAATAATCATTAATGTATAATATATATTAAAATATAAAATATACATTAAAAATAATAAAATTATATTTGTATTCATATATAAATATATTATGTCTGATTTTAATGACTGATTTTAGTGTATAAATAGAATTGTTGATAGAAAAAATATATACATGAAAGTGTTTGAAATGAATAAAAATATATCTCCTGTGTACTCTTTTATAAATTCTGTTGTATTTTTTTTTAGGTTAATTTATATAATGAGTTCTTATAGTCTGAGTGGAATTGTAACCAGGTCTCTATAGTTTGAAAGTTTGTAATTGAGTTCCTGTATCCATTAAAAATTTGCAATTTAATCCCTATTTGAATTTGACGTTAAAAAAATTGGTATATCATGTATTATTACGATAGTACCTTTATTATCTCCCGAACTTCACTCCAACAATCGACTACACTGAAAGCAAATTGAAATGAAAAATTTGAGGAAAAGTGAGATTACAACGTGTAGGAGGAGAAGAGTGACGAACGTGGGGGAGAGAATAGGGTTCCTTCTTTATGAATTTGGGTAACTTACATCGTTTATGAGATATGGGGGTAATTTGATCAATTAAAAATCCATCTAATGCATGTGACCTCACACATGATAATATGGAATATGCCAGACAATATTCTGTTAAATTAAACGTAATTTAGACGGTAGGGACTAAATTGTAAATTTTTAATGGATACAGGAATCTAATTACAATTTTTTAAACTATAGGGACCTGGTTGCAATTTTACTAAAACTATAGGATCTAGTGTATAAATTAAACTTTTTTATTTCAAATATTTTCACATGTATTTTTTAGTTTAAATTCATTTTCTCACGAAAAAATAATAAATTAGTTGCTAACCTTTTAATTTTAAGATTGGTAATTTTTTTATTCTTTTAAATACATAATTATTTTTGACTTTTTAGTTTATCCTTTCAAGAATTAATGAAAATTATTAATTTGACCGTAATGAATTCGTTACGTACAAACTGGAACTCAAACAAAAAGAAAAGTTTGAAACTTGACGACATTCTATTGCTTATCAAGATAACTTTTGCATATAAGCATAATCGTCGTGGCGGTGAGACATCTAGTTTAAAAGGTCAGCGTCATTACTAAACGGCGCCCTTTGTAGCATATTGGATATTTAAATTTTAGAGTTTAGGGTTTAGCTTGACATTGTAACAGGCACATAGAATCTATTATGCCCAGATTAACAGCTTCTACAAGGACAAATTTATCAAAAGACCTATATATTATTCTTTTGAAAATATCATAAATAATTATATTTTTAATAAACCTAAAAGATTTGTTTATCCCAAATAAAAATAAATAAAATATTACACTAAACTTTATATAAAAATCTTAATTCGATCACAAGATATAACTCTTCTCTTAGCTTTATTTGAGATTTATAATTCTGTTAGGATTCGAAGAACCTAAGGCTGCTAGGGTTAAGGTTGTGTGTGTGTGTGGCTAAGATGGGTTAACCCTAAATCCATTTGACCCTGTTTACGTTATGGGCATTTAGTCTTCATTTGGGCCTTCCTAATGTAACATCACATATATATTCATCTCTTGTAACAGGCCTTACACATAATAACAATAATACATTTTTCATTCTCTTCAATTCTGTTTCTTCTCTCTTTCTTCCTTTCTTTCTTTCTTTCTTGCTTCTTCAAGAACAACTCTATTCTTCTTACATGGTATCACAGAGCTCCAAGTAGCCATGGCTGCAGTCATCGATCCTACACTAGCTTCAAACAACAACAATCAAAGTCAATTTCAAAGACCATTGGCAATTCCTATATCTGACAAACTATGCAGTGATAACTTCCACACATGGACTTACCAAGTGATTCAAACAATTAGTGGTCAGAAGCTTCAACATCACTTGGACAAGAATAAAGTTCCCACTCAGTTTGCATCAGAAGAAGATAGAGCTGCAGAAAAAGAAACCAAAGAATATCAAGAATGGAGAACAGAAGATTATAATGTGAATTCTTGGTTATTTGCATCATTAGATGGCTCATTCAAGCATAGAATTCTAGGGTGTAATTTTGCTCATGAGACTTGGAGCAGATTACACACCTTTTTTGCCTCACAAACCAGATCCAAGATTAGGCAACTACAACTACAATTGAAAACAGTGAAAAAGATAGGGCCCAATGCTGAATACTTACTGCAGATCAAGAAGATTGCAGATGCCCTTGCCACAGTAGGCTCCCCAATCTCAGATTCAGAATACACCAACATCATTCTTGATGGTCTCAGTGATGACTATCATTCTTTCATTACTTCAATCAATACTAGAGACTCTCCTCTGTCAATCCCAGATCTTGAAGCTCTTCTAATGGTGGAAGAGGAAGTGATAGAAAGGCTCAAGAAACCTGATACAAACATGGTACAGGTTAATGTTACACAAACTGCAAATTCAAACTCAAATTCCAGAAACAAGAACTTAGAAAATCAACAAGCAAATTGGAATCAAGGCACAAATTGGAACAACAACAACAACAACAACAACAACACAAAAGTAAATGCTGGAAATTCTGGGAGAGGAGGCCATGGAGGCCGTGGTGGCAGAGGAGGGAGGAACAACTGGAATAACAATAATGATCGACCACAGTGCCAAATTTGTGGTAAATTGGGTCATATTGCAGTATATTGTTATTTCAGATTTGATCCTCAAGCTCAAATCACCCAATAGAATTCTGGAAATTCATCTATGCCACAGGCCCTGCCCCCACCCCAAAATTTCCACAACCCTAAAGCTATGATTGCTAATCCTTTTACACTCTCAGATCAGTCTTGTTATGTTGATTCTGGAGCCTCTCATCATTGCACTCCTGACAATTCGAATCTACAACATTCCCTAGACTACCAAGGTCAAGAATAGGTCTATATAGGTAACGGTACAGGTATACCTATAACTCATAATGGAAATTCTATTTTGCAGCACTTACCTACTTCAAAAAGATATTTACTGTATGATTTACTACATGTTCCAGCTATAGCACATAATCTTATTAGTGTTTCACGGTTTTCAAGAGATAACAATGTTTATTTCTGCTTTTGGCCTGATTTTTGCTTGGTAAAATCTCAGGATACTCACAAAATCCTCCTCAATGTAAACCATGTTACAATATGCATGCAAGGTTTTTATGATTAGGTTTTGATGAATGACAACCATTGTGGAGTTGATAAACAACCACCAAAAGTTTGAGGAT
>JASCZI010213402.1:0-10566 GCA_036250425.1 Stylosanthes scabra
TTCAGATATTATATAGGTGAATATATATATATATATATATATATATATATATATATATATATATATATATTTGTTTGTTCTTATTGAATTTTAATTCAATATT
This sequence comes from Stylosanthes scabra, assembly GCA_036250425.1. Taxonomy (NCBI): domain Eukaryota; kingdom Viridiplantae; phylum Streptophyta; class Magnoliopsida; order Fabales; family Fabaceae; genus Stylosanthes; species Stylosanthes scabra. The sequence goes on from JASCZI010213402.1 coordinate 104, forward strand.
TCTTTGTATAGTTTGTCTAAATTCACCAAGTGATTCTTTTTCTAGATTTGGTAAAAAGAAGTTTTATTATTTGCTTAATTATCTGAACTTTATCTAGCTATTTTTCTTTTTCTAGCTCTTGACAATCGACTTTGGAATTTTATATTCTTAAATATAAATGAGAGTAATGGACTATCTCAAACGTTAGTTAATTAATATAAAAAAGTAAAATTTTAATATATAAAAAAAGGCATTAGTTGAATGAACAAACATTTTCTATTAAAAATATCACAAAGCGACAATTTTAATCAATTGATGAAAGAATATCGTTTGGTTATATATATAAATTTTAAATAAAGAGACACATTTAGTTATAAAAAATATTTAATATTTTCAAAATATAAAGAAAAAGATCGATATATAATTTCAAATATAAGGAGAAGAAAACTAGTAACTAATTATTTTTTTCTAATAGTATGTATATTAAAATTTTATTATTTAAATTAATATATCTTTTATGTGAGCATATAATATTTTCAACCAACAAAATAATTTTTCTGGGTCCTCACAACACCAAAGATGTAGCTGTGCAAGGCTGAAAATAGTAAAATCATCATAACACTTGTTTTTAACAATTTATTTTTTGGTCAGAATTTACACTCTGTATAGCAACACAATTATCAAATACAACTGTGGACCAAAACATAAATATGATGATTGATGCACAACCTTAGGGTGAGCTATTTACATTAACAGTATCTATGATTTCAATGTTTTCTTTTCTTTTTCTTTCCCCCATATTTGTTTTTGGTTCAACAACTGTTGACCCTAAAAACATGTAAAAGTTTTCTACCAAAAAAAGTTTCCATTCATAGGAGTGGCCCCTGAGGGACCAATCTGCAGCTACAAGCCTAACTGTCTACAAAACATTTAGGCCCAAATCCACAAATTCTCATTCCATTCTGGCACATCAATGTTAATGTTAGGTCCAATCCAGACCAAATATCAAAATTAGAATTATATTTTTCATCCAGATCAAAAAAAAAAAAGAATTATATTTTTCATTTCATAAAGATTAAAACCTATATATTAAAAAAACTTAATATTTTTTTGGGCTTTGATAAAACTAATCATTTAAAACTCAAGTTCAAATTCGTCCTTGAAAAATAATCAATTTTTTAAAATTGGACTCACAAGATTTTATTATTTATATTAGTTTTGAAAAATACATAGTGAATCAAATTAATTTTTTATCGATTAAATGATTACGTATTATATAAAATGATAGGTAAATGACATGTATTACAAAATAATTAATTAACTTTTATTATCGACATGACATGTCGGCTAATTATTTTATTATAAGCGGTACTTGACTTGACGACACGTCTTTGTTTAATCGACAAAATAATCGATTTAACTTATTGCCTTATATTTATATCTTTCAAATGAATATACATATTAATGCATATCCTATATAATATATTGTATCTTAAACTAAAAATAATGATTTTAAGGCCACGAACAAATAGTAAATAATAGGTAAATACTTAGTTGACAAAGTCTTTTATGAGTAATTCCATCTAATGGAATTGTCAAAATAATTTTAAAAAATTCCTTAGCTTCAAATTTCCTATATTTTAATTGGAATTTTTTTTCAATTCATTAACTTCATCAAATTCTAAATCAATTGTTCGTTTTAAAAATGAAAATTAAAAAGTAATTTGTTCTCCTTCATTTACTTATTTAACAAAAAGAAGAATGAGATTGACATTGAATTAAAGGGATGGATCATTCATGTGGTAATAATGGCGTGTTCTAATAATTTCTAAATAACAATAAATGATCACATGTCCACCCTAACTAGCTAGTAGAACTGAGAGATGATTATATTCGAAAGAGAAGGGAGGTTTAAAAATGGTTAGAATTTAGAAACCAGAGTGATGATGAAAAGTGTTGCATAATTCATGCAGCTGCTTCCATTTCTGATAAGCAGGAAAAGGGATATGCAATAGGAAAACAGGCATAGCTACAAAAGGCAAGTATCACTATTATACAATTTTTGTGGGGGTAAGTTATCATTACACTTTCAATTGCTACTCAACTTTAATTACTTAACAGTTCAAAACTATCAATGACAGAAGAAGCTTTTCTAGCACAGTCCTCTTGATTTTTCAAAACTAATAAAATACCCTCAGTTGGTTCACTCTCAATAGGGAGCAATTATATATACTGAAGGTGAAGGGCCCTTATATCAGATCATGCACTCATGCCTAAACCTACCTACATTTTACAATACCAAGTATCATATCATATAACCTCAGCATTGGAAAGCTTAGTGTATAATATTGCCTAATGCCTAGCTCAGTGTACTTTTTACTAAACAAATAAAAACAGGGATAGACTTCAAAGAGCTCTAATGTTTTATACTGCCATCTAACTATATATAAGTCTTGTATCTTTGATTTTCAGATAATAATTGTAACAATCAAATACTTCTTCAAATGTCACTTTACAAGATTAAAGCATACTTTACCACACCAAAATTACAAGCATCATAGAATTGGCCTAACATAGAATAATGTATGTGTGTATGTATTCAGCAAAAGTACTTAATAGAAACACAGCTGATTATTCATTCCAAGTAGCAGGTAAAGTAGAAATCTGATACAGCAAAGATAAATTCAAGCATCAACATATCTAATATAATCAATTTAGAGAGAGTTTGACAGGTACTCATCATCATGTTAAGTGTTAACCTCTGAGCTTTTGAAATACCAACCACAGCTTGAAATCCCTCATCCTGCAAACAAATTCCTGATTTACAAATCATGAAAAGCAAAAGAAAGAAAAAGGAAATTTATTATTATTTTTTTTTGGATTTTAATTTGAAACCCCAAGTAGTGGTAGTTGCTAATTTGCTACACCCTAATGAAAATGCCATTAACGACAAGTTAATCTTTGGTGAAGAATGCAAGATCCTGTGTCAAGGCTTCTATCAAGAAACAAAAGGACCCCATTTGATTTGTTTTCTATTCTCATTTTCAGATGATACGTTTTCTTTTTTCTTTTTTTTTTGGCATGAGATGATAAGTTTTCTAGAAACAAAGAGACCCCATTTGATCTTGTGTCAAGGCTTCTATCAAGAAACAAAAAGACTTAGAGTCTGTACAAAGAACAATGTGTCTCTGAACTTTCGTTAGAGAAACAACACTGGATGAAAGAAGAAAATAACATGGTTAGTCAAAAGAATGAGTCAATATTAAAACTTCAGACATTTCATAATTCTTTTGAAAATCATAACAAATCCATACAAACACACAATCAACAAAAGTGGGCTTGAACTCAAAAGCAGACAACTTTTAACACGTATATAACAAAGATGTTAAATGCATTAAAATATCTAACAAATTTTAGTTAACTAAACTAACGTTGAAAAATTTTACAATTTATATTAAGTAAATCAAATAAAAAAAAATAATAGATAAGAATATAATAATAAATTTATATATTTTAATATGCAATAATATATTAAATTTTTCAATTTTAATAAGTATCAACAATTTTTTAAAATGTATTTATGTATTTTCAAGTAGATTATCATTTTTTTTTTGAAATTACTCTGTTTATATTTATAGTTTTGTCAAATCTTCAATTATGTTTTAATACTTTTTCAATTATGTTTTTTCAAATATTTAATGAAATATTTCGCTATAAAAAAATATTCTTTTATTTTATAAGAATTTGAATAATAAAATGAAAAAGTGTTATTAGGGAGATACTAAGAAGTCAATATTATTTTTTTTTTTTTTCTCTTTCCTCTTTTACCATTCAGTATTTTTCTAATTACACTTATTAGTTTACTATTGGTCTATTAATCCCTAACGTTGATTACCTATAGAATATTCTTTTATGTAACATAATATTTTATTAATTTTTTTATAGAGTTTTAATTAAAAGAAAAAGTATAGGAATTAATTGAAAATTCCGTGATAGGAGAGGGTAATTTTATTTTTTTATATATATAATAATTTACCCAGGTTCATACCTACCTTGGGTAGTTAGTCGGATATTTTGCGGTGGAGAAAGGCGGCTTAAGACAGAATCGCAAACAAATTGGTAACTCTATTCACAGAATCGCAGCCAACCACCACCCTCAAACCCACCATTCATTTTCTTGTTCGCGTTGCTCTTCCATGTCAACCAGAAAAACCAGAGGAGCCAGACACCACCGTAATCACCACCACGACGATGACTTCACTCCAAAGCCTCTCCACCAACAACAACAGCACCATAGTTCCACTCCTCCCACTCACCACCACCATCACCAACAACCAAAATTGCGTTTCGTCAAGAAATCAGAACTTGATTCTTCTTCTGCTTCTGATTCACTCCTTACCTCCGATCCTGTGGCGCCGCCTGCTTTCGATAACGTGACACCGCCGCCACACGAGAGCCACAAAGAAGAAGAGAACAATAATATCGGTGCCAGCGATGCTGTGACAGTAACAAGAGAGGTAGATCACATGGCTCGTGAAAGCAACAGCAAGGAGGGGGATGACGACGATGCTGATGATTATGTTGTGGATAGGCTTCATAGGTTATTGGATGCTCTGGAAGAGCCTCAGTTAATGGAGGAGCATCTCAGTACCAATGACCAATTGCAGCAAGATGAGGTTATTACAATGTTCTGCTCCAAATTCAACACTATTTGCATTTAATTTGATTCCTACATGTTGTTAATTCTTTTTATGCTTCTGTTGTTATCTTGAGACGTTCTTGGATTGCCTAATGTCAGATTTCATTTATGCCAACTGAATTGGAGTTTCTGTCTTTTTTGGTTCGAAAGAAAGTATGGATTCATTGACTATGATATCTGAAATCAAAAAAATATATTTGGGATATTGATGTGGAATTGAGGCAGAAATATTAATAGACGTTGGTGATTTCTGTCCTAATTTCTTGCTGTTGCACTGGAATTTCTCTTTTACAGTTACTTGTAGTGGAGTCGATATATGGAGAGAATGTTAAGAATCTGGAAAGCTGCAAAGGACTCCGTTGTCTTCAGGTTTAGCAATCAGCCAGTAACATGATTTTGGCAAACTTCTTTTTCTTTCTTTCTTAACTTGATCAGTAAAATTTTTTGTTAATCCCTCAGATTCAAATACACATTGAAGTTTTGGGTGAAATTGCCGTTGTTGCCAAGCTGAACTCTTCTAATGAACCTGATGTTGCAAGCGGCAATTCGGATGACTTTTTATACTCTTTCAAAGTTCAGTATCTTCCTCCAATTGTTTTGACATGCTTATTGCCGAAGTCATATCCAAGCCACCAACCACCTTTATTTACAGTCTCTGTTCAATGGTTGGAATCTTTAGATATTTTAAGTCTATGCTCCCAGTTGGATTCTATATGGGCAGAGCAGCAAGGGCAAGAAGTAATATACCAGTGGGTAGATTGGTTACAAAGTTCTACTCTTTCTCACCTGGGATTTGATAAGGAAATTATACTTGGTCGGAATGGCGTGAATTGTGTTGGAGATGATCGAGTTGTTTCAGGATCCATATCCCTTGATACTGCTATTCCTTTTTTGCGAGGTTACAACAAAGAGCGGCATAATGAGAACTTCCTCAAAGAATTACATGAGTGTAGTATTTGCTATAGCGAATACCCAGGTAATTTCCAATCTTCTCTTGACATAGTTCATGCACATCAATTCATCAATTATTTTTTTTCCATAGTTAACCTTTCGGACACTTGAAGAATGCAATTTTTATGCACTGGCATTCTGTCCAAGTTTTCCATGATTTTAACTAGACAGTGCAGTTTATGAATCAAGAATTGTTGTTCATTTTGTAAAAACGAAGCCATTTATTATGGTTGTTGCCTTCTTAACTAAGTTTATGGTATTCAAATATTGATATTGCTCTTGATGAATCATATATATTATTAAATGGTCTCTCCGTTGACATGATATATGATTAGAGCTCAATGGCATCGTTTGATCCATGTAGCTGACCCTACCTAGTGGGACAAGGCTTTGTTGTTGTATCTACATTCTTAATCCTAATTGCTGTTTGAAATGTTCTTTTACCCCTTCTCTTGTCTATCTTTCTTTGCCCTATATGCTTACTCACAGAGGAATAGATATTGAACCTATTCTTCATGTTTGTGACTTCAACCAAAATTGAGAAGTAATCAGTGTTTCGTTTTTTGTCATGTGATAGGTACTGAGTTTGTCCGGTTACCATGTCAGCATTTCTTTTGCTTGAAATGCTTGCAGACCTTCACTCAGATGCATGTAAAAGAAGGCACCATTAGTAGTCTTCAATGTCCTGATTCAAAATGTAAGGTTATGATTCCACCTGGCCTTTTGAAACACTTGCTTGGTGATGAAGAGTACGAGCGCTGGGAATCCATGATGCTGGAGAAAACACTTGCATCAATGTCTGATGTTGCCTATTGCCCAAGGTGTGAAACACCTTGTATAGAGGATGAAGATCAGCATGCTCAATGCTCAAAATGCTTTTTTAGCTTTTGTACTCTTTGTCGGGAACGACGCCATGTTGGCATAGCATGCATGACACTAGATATGAAACTTCAAATTTTGCAGGTATGATATTTTGAGTAATTTATAGTTATTTGGTTTGGCTAGTTGTTTCTATCTTGGTATCTTTCATTTCCGTTCTGGAGATCCATAGGAGCTTCTTCTTTCTAGAGGAAGTTAGAATGTAAGTAATCAATGATAACAAATGATATTCTTCGAAAAGTTATATGCTTCTTCTCCTGTCCTAATTAGAATGGTCAAAGTGATCATACAACATTTGCTAGTGTTCTTCAGTTGCCATCCTTGCAAGCTTCCAGTTCCTGACACTAAACACCTTCTTACGTTTCCTAATGGTTTGAGTTGGATTATGCAGTACTCTGTTTGATTTCATTGCTTTTTGTTTTTCAAACATGCACTAAACATAGATATGATCAATATAATCTATGATAGAGAGCACTATAGGGTCGTTTGGTTTATGTAGTTGACGCCACCTAGTGGGACATGGCTTAATCCTCATCGCTGTTATCGAAAGAGTATGAATGCTTGCATGAAGTGTTGTGTAGCTTGTTTAATTGTTTTGATGTGAGTTGAGTCTTGTGCTGGTTACTATTTCCCTGGATATTGGCAGGGCATGCACTTTGAGATGTTCTAATCCTGATTTTTGCCAACCATTCTCTTATAATCAAACATTGGTTATAGTTTTCTGATTGTTCCCCCTCTCTTGTTATAGGATCGTCAGAATTCGTCCCAATTAAAGGAAGATCAAAAGCTAAGGGAGCGGGAGAAGATCAATGAAATGCTTAGTATAAAAGAAATTCATCGAGATTCCAAGTTGTGCCCTTCTTGTAGCATGGCAATCAATAGAACTGAAGGTTGTAACAAAATGAAGTGCAGTAACTGTGAAGCATATTTTTGTTACCGTTGCAACAAGTTAATTGATCCATCGGATCCATATGGTCATTTCAGGTATTTGGTTTTGTTAAAATCATACAATTTTTTTTCTTTCTTTCATTCTTCTGCATAGTTTGTGTTAGGGGCTTGGGTATTATGGGGTGCTCAAGTCCCACATCGAGTAGTATGAGATACTTGATGGTGTATTTAACGACAGTGGTTCTTCCCCTTTAACGGCTAGTTTTTAAGGTGTGGTTCCCACTTTCCTTAGATACTTAACCGTTTGCATTTGTAGAAGATTCAAGTTCTATTTTCTCTTTTTCATCTTTTTCAGGGATGGATCCTGTGAATTGTTCCCACAAGAAATGATTGAAAACTGGCAAGAGCGCATAAACCATCGGCAGGTTGTAGGACAATTGCAGGCTGAACTCTTTCCTCAACGTGGCCTGCCCTGTCCTAACTGTCGTCAGTTCAATGCAAAGGTATGCAAGCGAAGTAGTCTGTTAGTTTCTTACCAAAATATAACTTGAAATCATGCAAACTCCAACTTTGGAGCTCCAAATTAGATGAACCCAACTCCTATGTTGAAAAACACGGCTTCTGTCAACACTTAACAACTTGCTGTTATCCTTTTTCTTGAATTGATCGACAGGTTGGAAACAATAATCACATGTTTTGCTGGGCATGCCAAAGCCATTACTGCTACTTGTGCAACGAAATCGTGAGGCGTGGCTCTAAGCATTATGGTCCAAAGGGCTGCAAACAGCACACAGAGGGATAATTTTTGTTTACCATTATGAGAACAAAACAGGTGATTAGGTGATTCCAGATTAGGGAAGCTTGCAAAAGATGGGAATTATTCAATTGTATTATATCTTTGTGTCTTACGCAGTTTTGTTTCCTATTATTTTCTTTCGAAATGATCAATTATTCTCTATAATATTATTTCATTCTAATATATTGAGTCTCGCTTCTTCCCTGGGCCCTGTTTTTGGATAGAGCAAGCATTTACAATTTTAACCAATATTGGTAGATGGATTGACGTGATATTATGCTCGCATTAGTTTTAATCGTTGTAGACTCGTGACTGTGCACATGTAGGCTCGGTTTGGTAATGCTGTGGCTCCCAAAAAGCGGCTGAGCTCTTTGTGCTCTAAAAAAGCAGCTGACAGAGAGTCACATGATAACAGTTTGGTAAAATAACTCAAAATTGCTCTCAATAAGCAAAAGCCACACATAGTGCGTTTGGTAAATCTATTTGATAGTTGTTCTCAAAGTAATAAATTACTACGACGACCTTTTTGTTAGTATGTGATGCATTAATGTAAATTAAATATAATTAATTGCGGATAAAATTGGTTTTTTATTAAAATATAAGGTTAATTTGTCATTTTGCTTTTTGAGGAGCTAGAGCCAGCTTTGAAAAGCTACTATTGAGGGCTCTTAAAAGCACTACCGGCTCTCAAAAGCCGAGAGCAAAAGCTCATTGGCTTTTTGAGTTATCAAACGCAAAAAGATGTCTTCTGCTTTTTGAGAGCAGGAGCACTTGATTGAAAAGCTTTACCAAACCCACCGGTACTCTCATTTCATCTCATAGCTTTGGCTACAACAATAAATATTAAATCGGTGCTTTTATGCTAATTAGCGGTAGTTCATATGCTATTACTTTTCTTTGTTTTAAGAAATCTGGATTCGAGTTTAAGGAAAAAAAAATTAACTAAAAAAAAAGTAAACATTCAAATCTGTTTTAAAGGAATTTCATATAGGATATCTTGTTATAGACAAATTTTTGTTGCTCTAAAAAGTGTGAGATCTACTTTTGTTAAACATATTAGTCTTTATTTGAGAAGGATTAAGCGGTTTGTCTTGTAATAAAATTTGTTAAAAAATTATTTGTCTAAACATACATATTAAAATTTTGATTAAATTATTAAAATAATGAAAGAATCAATTTATCCAGAGTAATCATCGAAAAGTTGATTAAAAACTAAATAATTTGATTAAAAATTCTCAACGAGACCAATTTAAGTATTTACTTGTTTAATTATTTTGTGTTTCTACTTAGTTTTATTAAATTTCTAATTAAGTATTTATTATTCAAAAATTGTAATTAAAGTTTGGGTTTAGGTAATATGTGTGAAAACATGATAAGTTTATTTATTAATAGAGAATTCTAAATATTTATAATAAACACAAAATAAATGCATTGAAAATATAAATTTTTTATATTTTCAATAAAAAATTTTAAAATTTATAATTTTAACATGTATCCTTAAGACATAAGAAATGAGATTCATAAACTCTTTAGTTAGGATTACTAACCGTATGTACAAATTTGTAACTTTAAGTAACTATCTAGCTTTTTCTGATAAACTATATTTTTTAATATTCACGTCTCCATATAAAAATGTGATAGTAATTAAACAAATGAATGTTGGTGGAACATGGCTGTAGGCTGTAGCACAAGGGGGTCAGTCAAGTAGGTGATAAATTTCTAAAAATGTGATAGCAATTCATATTATATTATTCATGCATCTTTTTTAATTATGTTATTTTTTGTTTTTAAAATTATCTTGTAGTAATCATTAATATTGAGGAAGAATCGCTCTTTTTTTTATGGTCTAAATAAGACTTTCTATTTTGGAAGAAAATAACAAGTTGCCGTCAAAGGTAGATACGAGATTAATTATTCATCATCTCTTTTGTAGTTTTATTGTTCTTAGAATAGTATAGCAAAGCAACATTATTAATTTATTATATTGATTGAAAACGAAGCACAAAGATGATTACAAGTTACAACACCACACACAGAAGGATGAATTATATACTATAGTAACACATACATATGACCCTACGGGATGCAGAAAACCAATTGTAAGAAGAAGAGGGTTGTCGTTACTGAATTGTAAAAGAAAATATTATTGATTTGTTGTAAGTTTATTACATTCTGTTACTATGTGTATTTATACTAAACAGATACAAATCAACTAAGATATTGGGCCAGAGTTTAGTTAGCCCATTTACATTGAAATTGAGAGACATTAAG
>JASCZI010213407.1:0-10537 GCA_036250425.1 Stylosanthes scabra
AGTTTTTCATATCCAGAAATCAATAAGAATTTCATATTCTTGTTCTCTCTAGCTCTCTCTCTTGTTTTCTCTTATTCTCTCTTTTATAGCTTCAGTTTTATAACATTATTAGCTTTATAAGGTAGACTCAATGATATATAAGCGGCACCGACTCTGATGGCACGGTTTTTTTTATGGCTAATATGGCAAAGCGGGTTTAGCGAATCCAGTGACACCACCTGGAATGCAGAGGAAGTTAATGTAGCCGTGTGTTGACTTGAATGGACTGCGTAACACTGGTGGCGTCACCTGGTTGGAATCACGCAGAAGGATTAATGGTAACTTCCTATGTCACGCCCCTTTTTTTCAATAAATATTATTCTTCTTTATTTACAACCGTAACACCAAAAGATAAAAACTAAGTATTTGTTATTTTACGTAATATTTCACAAATTGTAATTATTCTACTAATTTTTATAGTTTCATCAAATTTTCAATTAGGTTTTTATATTTTTTTTTAATTGAATTCTTATACCATTTTTTTAATTTGTAATTAGATCCTTATTTTTGTTAATTATAAAATTTTTGTCACAACATGGATCTAATTGCAGAGTTAAAAACAGTATAGAAACTTAATTGAAACTTGAAAGCAAAAAAACTCTAGAGAGCTAATTAAAATGTCTCTTACCCATCTAATTCTATATAGTATATTTTAAATATATACAAGAAGAATATTGCTACGAAACTAATGTTAGGAAGTCATTAAGGAATTAATAGTTAAGTTATCATCCAAAATTCATATAAATTATCATCTATAACTTATATATTCAAGAGTAAGTTATCATCTAAAATTTATATGAGTTATCATCCCTGACTATGTGTTGGCTCCCTATTGGTCATAATGTATTAGCCCCCTAGTCTTTTTCATATAATAAATATTAATACATAAAAATTGTAATTGTTTCTATTTACAAAATTTGATTAAAAGTATGGAGTAAATTTTTATTATATTCAAAATAAATTCATATTAACATGTTATTTTTTATTGCAATAAATAAATTAATGTATAAAATAATTTCATTTTATATTATGTAATTGATGATAAGTTATTTCATATAAAAGATAAAAATATACTAAATAGTTAGATTTGTTAAATTTAAAGTATAAAACAATTTCAATTTATATTACGTAATTTATGATAGGTTATTTCATATAAAAGTTAAAAACATACTAAATAGTTAGGTTTGTTAATTTAAAGTATAAAATAATTTCATTTTATTAATATTAAAAGATAATAAAAAAAATTATTTGAATCAAAGCAGTATGATGGACCAACCAGTATTGGAATCAAGGCATATTAAGACAGGATGATAGATTTTGGTAAATAATGATTTTATTTTATTTATTTAAAAATATTTTCCAAAAATTAGTATAATAAATAATAAAAAGTAATACATATTATTGCATTTTTATTCGTTCTGAGAATCAAAATATTTTTTATTTTATGGTTAGAAAGTTTTCTTGCTATAGGAATTTTTTTTCTTATTGGAAAACATTTATTACATCTTTGGGTTTTTACGTCGGCCCAAAATCGCTCCATTTACTGTAATAACCCTCTGTCACGCTTTCCAACCTTATGTGAAACCAAGCGTGACATTAGATTTGACTAAAAAATGCTTTACGCCGGATGTCCTCTTTTGATTGGTTACTACCCACTTAAGCTACCTTAGGCATCCAATTTCACGTCACTATAGAGATCTCTCCTGTATATAAGCAATTAAGCATGTTTTATAATGGTTGTGTTTAAAACATAAGTATCAATGATGTGTCTATTAAAAATCAATTCAAAATAGTCTAAAGTTATTTTATTTTAAATTTTTTAATTACCATTGGAATAATTAAGTAATATTAGTTATAATTATAATAATTATGTAATTATAAATGTTTTATGAAAAAAAAAATTCTTTTCGAATTGTTAGTATAATTTGATCCAAATAAAAAGAAAATAAGGGACTTTCACGTGTTCTCCTTGACATTGCCATCGAAGACACTATAGAGCCAAACGGTCTAGAAGAAGTAACAAACAAAACATATAAACAGCATACTCATGCATAATTTCATTACTGTTAAGGTCGGATCCTCAACTACTGTCCAAAGAACTTTCGAATGGGGGGTCAACACTCAACGTTGGGGGTGAGAAGATGTGTTTTTGGTGACAAGCCCTACAGCGTGGCCGAGAGCTATAGCCGAGAAGGGGTTGATATGAAGGTGAATAGCTCTAGAAGCCCAGAATAAGACTATGGGATTCTAGATCTAATAGAATGGGTTAAGTTAAGAGAGTGCGTATCTTGAGGGGGTGATGCCCCCTGCTTATATAGTTGCGGGTAGTTGAGATCTTTTTGGGATCTGTTAAGATTGTATCATGTCTTTCATATTTTAGGTGATTCTTCTTTGTTTGTGGGCCACTTATTTATGGCCTTATTCTTTGATAATTTGGGCCTTGGAGGCTGGTCCATAACATTGCCCCCACTCGGGAGCTTGAGGCTTTTGGGCCAAGCTTGCGAGTTATGACTCATTTTTCAAGCCTTTTTCCGGGTGGTTCTGTCGACTTCCGGTGACTTGGTATTCGTAAACCGGTTCCGCCTTCTTGAGTTCCGGTTGCTACGTGTTTCTTTGTGGTCCAAGCGTTGAGAGGAGACGTTTCCTTTTTCCTAGCTGACGTGGCAGAGGGCAATAATGATTTTTCTCGTGGGATGCGGTTTTCAAGACTTCTGTAACCGTCCCATCATTCCTTTGCCCCTTTGAGTTCCTCGAGGCGTGTTTAAGAAGGCTCGGGGGGCTCAAGAGACACTTTTCTACTTTCTCTCTCATTTCTGCTACTCCTTCTTTTTCTCGAGCATTTTCTTGAAGGTTTCTCTCTCTCGTTGGTGCTCTTCTTCTCCTTTGGCGTTTGGTCTTCAGTTTTCTCCAGTTATAGGTACTTCCTTTCAACTTTTTACTTGCATTTCGTGTACTGTAGTTCTTGGTGGTGCTGTCTGTGTTTTTTTTTTATTTAAGTCTTTTTTCTTCCTTCTTCTTCCCTGTCTTGGCCGTTCTTCGTCGCCATAGTCGTTTCTTCTTCTTCGCCTTCTTTTCTTTTCTTCCCTTCTTGATTATTGGCCTTGCTCGCATTTGCAGGCTTATTTATTTTTCTAAATGGCAAAGAAGAAATCATGCCAAAATGTCCGTAACCCTCGCGTGCTTTCTCCGGTTGAGAGGGAGTTGTATGGTTGGGTCGATGCAGAGGTTTTTACACAGTCCTCTGTGTTGGCCGCCGAACACCTTCCTGAGCTCCGCCGTGAGATGAGGCTGACCCAGGATCTAGCCTCGGAGAGGGATTTCGTATTAGAGGCGGCTGGGCCTTCCGACCAGTTGCCATTCCGGGCACTTGAGGATATGACCCATTTTTGTGGGTCTATGTCGAGTTGTTTACGCGCCTGGGTGTCCGTCATCCCTTTTTGGACTTTCAAAGGGAGGTCCTGATGCGGTGTCAAGTGGCGGCTAGCCAACTTCATCTTAATGGTTGGGGCTTTCTCCGCACTTTTGAGCGCGTCTGCCTTCACTTTGGGTTCCGTCCGTCCTGGCGCATCTTCTTATATACTTATCAGCCTCTTGCTCCCCCGCCCGGGAACGGCTTCCTGTCTTTCCGGGCTTACCAGGGGAAGCGTCTCTTTGATGCCTTCGAGGAGTCTATCCAGGAATTTAAGTGGCATTATTTCAAAGTATTGCCGCTTCCTGGTACTCGCCCCTTCTGGGTTGATGACGAGGGGAAGCCGTTTCCTTGGGTGTACTGGAATTCGGGGGTGAGGGAGTGTCGCATAACGGCCTTGGATCCCTTGGAGACCTTGGCCTTTGATTTCCTGCAATCCCTTCCGGTTGGTTTGGGGAAGAAGTCCAACTTCCGGTGTCGCTGGATTTTGGATCATAGTGATGCTGAGGTTGGGACATTTCTTGGTATGCCCCTTTTTTATTTTGATTTTGCTGGTTAATTGGTGTATATATTTGTATTTTTTGCTGAAATTTTCCTATGATTACTTGGTCTTGCAGATAGTTTGCTTACGGATATAGAGAAGCAGAGTTGCTTCGATCGTTTGAAACAAAAGATAGCGGAGGTGGCCGGGATGGGTCCACGCTCGGTTCTTCCCCATGTTCGGACTCCTCCGACTACTTTGGGTGCCTCTGCTTCTGGTCAGGCCGCTCCTGCTCCTGCCCCTGTTGCTTCTACTGCTCCTGCTCCTCCTCTGGCTGCTACAAAGAAAAGGGGGTCCTTTAAGGATCCTGCTGGCAAGCCTTTCCTTGTCGAGGGAGAGGAGGGTGCTAACGAGGATCCTTCCGCCGACTTGAAGAGGAAAGGGCGGAAGAGGAAGGCGCCGGAGGCTTCTGTCGAGGAGGAGGCTTTGGGGGCGGACTCCTTGTGGATGCATAAGGTCAGCCCCATCAATTGCGCTTTCCCGGTGACTACAACTTCCGGGCGGCGTTGGATGCTGGCCTTACCAATGGCCCTACCCGGGAGATTCTTGGACCCTTGGTGCTGGAGCAGCTTCTCGAGACAGCCCAACACCTTGCCTGCCAACTCACCGCTTGCCTTCAGGTATGGATGTTCTTGTGTAACTTTGTTTTGTGCTTTTTGCTTTTATTGTTATTTTAGCTTTTCTTTTGTCGTTTCGTTGTTTAGGTTGGCATAGAGAAAGCTTTTGCCTCCAAGGTTCAGATGGAGAAAGAGCTGGTCTCCCTGAAAGATCAAGTTGGCGTGCTTACGGTGGAAAGGGATTCAGCTCTGGCTGCCCCTCTTCTGAATGCAAAGATTAAGTCTTTGACTAGGAGTTGGTGGTTTCTGAGGGCGAGCGTCTTTCCGCCCTTGCTCGTATGGCAGAGGTGGAGGAGAAGGCCAAGGTGCAAGCTGCAAAGCTTGAGTCTTGCCGGTCTGCATTGCAAAAAGAGAAGAGGGAGGCTGAGGGCCTTGCCAAATCCTTGAGGGAGAAGCAGACGGCATTGGACGGGGCTGAGGCCGCCATTGCTCATTAGCGGGATGAGTGGAAGTCGCTGGCGGAGGAGATTGGGGACATGGTCCAAGAGACGTTTGAAATCTTGATGGCCCAGGTTCGCCATTTAAATCCTGCTATCGACTATTCCATGATTTCCTTGGATACTCGTTGGGATCCAAAGGCCAAGAGGATATATAATCCGAAGGCTGAGGCCCAAGAGCAGTCGGAGCCGGTGGCGGAGGAGCGGCCAGGTCCTGCGGCCGGAGTCCCACATGGGGAGGGTGTCCTGGAGGATGTTCCGGAAGTTCCGGCGGTAGAGGAAGGCGGGGAATGCCCCGTT
This sequence comes from Stylosanthes scabra, assembly GCA_036250425.1. NCBI lineage: Eukaryota > Viridiplantae > Streptophyta > Magnoliopsida > Fabales > Fabaceae > Stylosanthes > Stylosanthes scabra. The sequence continues at coordinate 5,344 of JASCZI010213407.1, forward strand.
TCGAATTTGTAAACAATCTTTTGTTTGTGAACAATTTCCTTTAATTGTTTTTTTTTTTTTGAACAATTTCTTTTGTTGATGTTTGCATTTGCTTTTTGATAATCTTTTATCTTTGCAAAGCTTCTTTTAAGTTGCATCTCATCTCCCGGGTGATCAATCCGGGGTGGAGTGGCGGAGTTTGGTTCTTTCCACTTTTAGTTTTGCCCTTTGGGTTATTTTTATGCCGCTTTTTAAGCTAAGGGCTCCCGGGCTCTTTGGCATTTTTGCTTCTTTTGTAGAAAAATGCCTTTGCTTTTTGTTGTGTGCTTTTTGTGCTTTGGGTGGCGACGTAAAGCTAAGAAAGACTTGAGATGAAAAAAAAAAAACTCTCTAAGGAATGAGTAAAAAATACTTCTTTTTTATTAATCCTTGACGGCCAGTGTGGCCGGAATGCTTACATGCCTCGTTAAAACCTTTCCATCCAAAAAACCCTTGTTTTTGGGAAAAAATAATAGATGGAAGGAAAAAGAGTACATGCTGCTACGTTCGTTTACATGTGGTACTTTCTGAGGTTGGATATGTGCCAAGTCCTCGGAACTTGGCCTCCTTCTATGGTGCTGAGCTTGTAGGCGCCTTTTCCGAGTACTTGAACTACCCGATGGGGGCCTTCCCAGTTTGCGCCTAGCTTTCCTTGGGCTGCATTCTTTCCTCCTATGTCCGCCCGCCGTAGTACTAGGTCCCCTTCTTCTAGGTCTCGTTTCTTAATCTTTTTGTTGTATTTGGCGGCTAAGAGTGCTTTTACCGCTTGCTGCTTTATTCTTGCTGCATCTCTAATTTCAGAGACAATGTCGACTTCTGTTTTTCTTCCGCCTTGGTTTTCTTTCGGGTCATAATTTGATACCCGGATTGTTTGCTCTGCTATTTCCAGGGGATCATGGCTTCTGTCCCGTAGGTTAGCCGGAAAGGTGTTATCCCTGTTGCCGACTGTTCTGTGGTCCTGTAGGCCAAGAACACGCTTCCGAGTTCTTCCGCCCAACATCCTTTCTTCTCGTCAAGCCTCTTTTTTAATCCGTTTAGGATTATTTTGTTTATGGCTTTGACTTGTCCATTTGCTTGCGGGTGTTCCACGGACGAGAATTGTTGGTGGATCTGGAATCCTTCTAGGAATTCCTTGAACTTTTTGTCCATGAATTGTGTCCCATTGTCAGATGTAATGACTCTTGGGATTCCAAATCTGGTGATGATGTTGTTCCAAACGAACTTTTTGCATTGTGTTGCTGTGATTGACGCTAGTGCTTCAGCTTCCACCCACTTTGTAAAGTAGTCGATTGCCACGATTAGGTACTTCACTTGTCCCGGGGCTTTTGGGAAGGGCCCTAGGAGGTCGATACCCCATTTATCGAACGGCCAGGGAGCCGTGATGATCGATAGCTCTGTTGCTGGCATTTTCTGCAGCTTCGAGTGCTCTTGGCATCTTTGGCATTTTTCGACATGTGATCTGGCGTCTGCTTGCATGGTGGGCCAGTATATGCCGGCTAGGAGAATTCTCCTTATGAGGGATTTTGCTCCCTGGTGGTGTCCGCAGGCACCTTCATGTGCTTCCGAGAGGACTGTTTGAACTCTCTCTTCTTCTACGCACTTTAAGAGTGGGGTTATTACTCCTCTTTTGTATAGTTCCCGGCTATGATTGTGTAATTTGCCGCTTCTCTTCTGAGTTTGTTGGCCTCACCTTTGTTTTCTGGGAGGATTCCATTTATCAGGAACTTCATGATGGGATTTTTCCAGCTCTGGCTCTCCGAAACTGATAATACAGTTTGGGCTTCTTCTATGGATGGTTTTTCTTTGGTTTCCTGGATAAGAGTGCGGTTTCCTCAGCCGGGTTTAGTGCTTGCCAGTTTTGATAGAGTGTCCGCCCGATCATTCTACTTCCGAGGATGTGCTTCATCTATACTTTTTGGAAAGAGCTTAGCAGTTCTTTTGTTTTTCCCAAGTACTTTGCCATTTGGGGGTCTTTGGTTTGGTAGCTTCCGTTGACTTGGGAGGTGACTATTTGATAGTCGGATCTGACTTTTAGTTCGGGGCTCCCTACCTCTCTTGCTAGTTTTAGCCCTGCTATGAGTGCCTCATACTCTGCCTGGTTGTTGCTTGCCTGGAATTGGAATTTTATGGCCATTTCTATGGCAATGTCTTCAGGTCCTTCTAGCAACACGCCGCCTCCGCTTCCTTTTGCATTTGACGAACCATCCACATGCAGGATCCATGGGATATGGTTGTCCGCTTGGTGCTTGGGGGTGAATTCTGCCACAAAGTCGGCTAGCACTTGTCCTTTGATGGACGTTCTTCCTTCATAAGTTATGTGGTATTCTGATAGCTCGATGGACCAGGTTAGCATTCTTCCCGCCAGGTCGGGCTTTTGGAGAATTTGTTTCAGCGGCTGATCTGTCTTTACTACGATTGGGTGGGCCTGGAAGTATTGCCGGAGTCTCCTGGCTACCGTGGTTAGGGCGAATGCTAGCTTTTCTAATTTCTGGTATTTCAGCTCTGCTCCTTGGAGAGTTTTGCTGATAAAGTACACGGGTTCTTGTGTTTTCCCTTTTTCCTGGACTAGTGCTCCGGCGACTGCATCGTCGGTGGCGGCTAGGTAGATTATTAAGGGTTTTCCCTCTTCCGGTTTCACTAGGATGGGCGGTGCTGCTAGGTAGTCTTTGAAGCTTTGAAAAGCTTTTTCACAATCTTCCGTCCAATTGAATTCTGCTCCTTTCTTCATGAGTTTGAATAGTGGGGCTACTTTTATTGCAGATGCTGAAAGGAATCTGGACAGCGCTGCTAATCTTCCCGTCAAGTTCTGTACTTCTTTTAGGGATGCTGGCTGCTTCAAAGACAAGATGGCTTGGCACTTTTAAGGGTTTGCCTCGATTCTGCGGCTTGTTAGCATCAAGCCGAGGAATTTTCTGGCTTCCACTGCGAATGCACATTTGGCGGGGTTGAGTCGCATCTAGTGTTCCCGGAGTTTTCCAAAGACTTTTTCCAGTTTTGGGATGAGGTCCTCTTTGGTTCTTGTCTTGATTAGCATGTCGTCCACATAGACTTCCAATATTCCACCTAAGAGCTCTTTGAACACTTTGACCATGAGCCTTTGGTAAGTTGTGCCTGCGTTCTTTAGTCCGAACGGCATTACTTTATAGTAGAAGTTAACAATGGGGTGATGAAGGCTGTTTTCTCGGCGTCTCCGGGGTACATTGGGATTTGATTGTATCCGGAGTAAGCGTCCATGAAGGACAAGAATTTGTAGCCCGAGGCTCTGTCCACGAGGCCATCGATGCTCGAAAGCGGGTAGGGATCTTTTGGGCATGCTTTGTTCAGGCTAGTGTAGTCCACACACATCCTCCACTTTCCCTTGCTCTTGGGGACCATGACCACGTTGCTGAGCCACGTGGGGTATTTGACTTCCCCTATGAACCCTGCTTCGAGCAAGTTTTGTACTTGCTTTTTGACTTCTTCTGCCTTCTCTGGACTCATTTGCCGGAGCCGCTGCGCTACTGGTCTACTTTCCGGCAGGACAGATAGCTTGTGGTTGGAGAAGTTGGGGTCTATGCCCGGCATATCTGCTGCTGTCCATGCGAATAGATCCACATTCCTTTTGAGGAAGTGAGTTAGGTCTTCCTTGACTTCTTCCGGTAGGGTTTTTGCTATCATTGTGGTTTGTTCGGCCTTTGGCCCGATTTGCACCTTTTCTCGTTCTCCTTCCGGTTGTGGCCTTTTTGGGAGTTTTCTTCCGGGAGGCTCTAGGTCTACCAGGTGGACTTTGGCGGCCGTGTCCGGCTTGGTGGGTCTGGGGAGCTGCTCTTTGGAATTGTGCAGTGTGGCTCCGTGGCATCTTTCTGCTTCCGAGATGTCCGCTTTTAATGTGCCCACTTTTCCATTGGCAGTTATGAATTTCATGGTGAGGATAGATGTAGCCACAATTGCTCCTATCTTGTTCAAGGTTGGCCTGCCGATGACTGCGTTGTAGGCAGAGTTGTGGTTTACTACAAACCATCGGACCTTCACGTTTCTTGTATCCGGGGAGTTTTCGATGGAGACCCAAAGGGTAACGAAGCCATCTGGTGTTCCCCAGAGAATCCGACTAGGTCGTCGGAGTGTGCTTCCAAGTCGCTTTCCATGAGGCCGAGTACGTCAAAGCATCTCCGGAACAGTAGGTCCGCTGAGCTTCCTTGGTCAACAAATACTCTTCGTATTTTGGTGTTGATAGTCGAGGCGGAGATGACCAGTGGCTGATTCATGTTGTTGGTGGTTTGCCTAATTTCCTTCGAGGAGAAAACAATTGCGGGGGGTGGGCTTCCGGCTAGGGGTCTAGGCATGACTTCCACTGCTAGGCATGAGTGCAATGGTGTTACTTCAGATGCAATCAAGCTTAGGCTTTTTCCTTTCTCTCTTAGGGACAAAGCCAAGCAATGGCTCAATTCACAACCCCAAGGAAGTATTCGAACTTGGGAGGACTTAGTAAGCAAGTTTTTGGCTAAATTTTTCCCACCACAAAAATTAGCCAAATTGAGACATGATATACAATCTTTCTTCCAAAAAGAAAGTGAATCCTTATACGAAGCATGGGAAAGATATAAGGATATGGTTAGGAAATGCCCTATTGACATGTATCCGGAGTGGTTACAGCTCCAAACCTTTTATGATGGGCTGTCCAACACCTCTAGAATTTTACTTGATTCTTCAGCTGGAGGGTCTTTGCAGTTTAAAACACCAGCTGAAGCAATGGATGTAATTGAGCTTGTGGCAACTAATCAATACATGTTCACTTCTGACAGGTCAGCCAAGAGGGGAGTCATGGAAATTGATTCTACAAATGCAATACTTGCTCGAATGGATGCTATGGCTCAACAGTTCAACATTGTTAATAAGAAACTAGAGAAGATAGAAGCTGCAGCAATTAAAACTCCAACAGAAGCTGATTTTATATGTGGCATTTGTGGGGGTCCCCATGAAAGCAACACATGCAGCTTTATAAGGGAAGATCAACCAGTGGAGCAAGCTAATTATATGGGTAATCAGCAAAGGCAGCCTTTCCACAATCCAAACTCCAACACATACAATCCTGGATGGAGGAATCATCCCAACTTTGGATGGGGAGGAGACCAAAATCTTAGAAACAATAACTTCCAGACTCGTCCACCATTTCAACCTCAACAACGACTACCTTATC
>JASCZI010213409.1:0-10524 GCA_036250425.1 Stylosanthes scabra
AATTCAAAGGTTTTTTCAGTTGGATTGGTTGCAAACGTTGTGATCTCCGGAGCTTGTTGTTGATGAACTGCTTCAGATACTTTTTTCTTTGAGCACTCCTTATCACCGCTAGGCGCTTTAAAATTATTAGGTTCCGTGTTGACCGCAGATACCTCAATATCAAGATGTTGCACCAAATTTTCTTTTGGTTGGACTTGTTGGCTACAGCTGGATGTCTCGTGACCAAAACAGCTGCATTTCTCACATATGAGATGCAAATTCTCATACTCTATATCAAAAACATGTCCCTCAATTCTGATCTTCTTCTATGCACGCCCTTGCATACCTTCCCTTATCCGCTGATTTCGTGGCTAAGTCAATCTTGATTGGCCTTCCAATGGCTTCAGCAATACGCATCATCGCATTTTCACGATAGCACCATACACTCAAACCTGAGATTCTGAACCAGACTAGAGTTTTGCCGAAGGATTTTTCACAAAACATAAAAGAAGAGCTCCAAGGTTTGATCGCCAAGTAATGACCAGCAAAGGTCCAAGGTCCTCCAGTAAGAACCTTTTCCTTATCCTCCGGTTGCTCCAAGGTGTATTAAAACTACATACTTAAAATGCATTAAATAATATATATATTTATATACAAATAAATAATAATTAATTTTAAACATAATGATTAATTTTAATTTATAAATTATCAAATCTATCATGAATATTTATAATTCTAATAAATCTATCCATAAAAAAAAATAATTTTATACCCATAAAAAACTGACTTTAGATGTCAAAACTATTCAAATTCTAAAAATTTATTCAAAATTCTCATCTTATTCTTTAATTTATCTTAACCCTAAATTATAATCCTTCCCCCAATCTCACCACCACTCTTTTTCCTAATTACCACCGTTCACACCACAGCCACCACCATTATTATTAAGAACATAACTCATCAAAATCCTCAGTTGCATTATCTTTGTATCATAAAGCTCAAATTTTTCCAAAACCCCACTTGAAGAATCAAAGTAAATAAAGAAGGAAAAAGAAAACCAAAACTAATAGAAAGGGACGGAGGCAGTAGCTAAACTCATCCATATTTGCAGGTTCCAATGGGGACTTCACAAAAACATTATTCTTATCTCTGTCAAATAAATTATTATGTCAAATTCAAAGCAGCCAAACATATAATTCAAACTAGTTTCATGTCATTGCAGGACGTCCTATCTCTTGAGTCTCGACCTTGGCGCAAGCAGTGACTCCCGTCGTCATCGCCGTCTATACTCGTCACCATCGCGTCCTCTGTCTTTCTCTCCCTCTTTCTTTGTTTGGTCTTTCAACGACAACTGCGACATCGTCGGCGGCGGCTATGGTTCCTTCTGCAATCGCCTTTCCTCTTCCCCTCTATCTCGATTTCTCAATCTCTCTCCCTCCCTCTCTCTGTTTTGTGGCATTCTTGAAATGGTGGTTGTTGTGATCAAAGGAGATTTGTGATTTGTTTCCAGATGAGGCAAAAGATGGATTTGTTGACAGGGATTGGAAGGTGATGAGAATGAGATAGTGTGACAGTGGTGGTGGTGTTGAATAGAAATAAGCGTGGTGGTGGTAGTGACGCCGGCAGTGATGGTAAGGAAGGATTTGGGGGTTAGGGATTGAGTTGTAAAATTAGAATTATAATTTAGGATTTGGCTAAATTAGAGGGTAGTTTAGAAATTTAGAATAAAATTTTAGAATTTGAATAATTTTATGACCTAAAATTTATCTTTTATGGATATAAAATTATTTTTTTTTATGAATATATTTGTCAGCATCATAAATATTTGTAGGTAAATTTGATAATTTTGCCTAATATTTTTTATTCAGATTCATTCATAGCAGGCATTCTATCTCATAATTAAAGTGATGGAGATTTTTGGTGAAGTGTTGCTAGTTGCTAGTGCTACTTTGCCTTGTGGAGCCATGAACTTTAGTTGATACTTTGCCATCTTTACATTTATTTGTCATTGTCATCCATTCCACAAGATTCTCATTACCTACTTTATATCATATGGAACAATTTCTTCTTTGCATAATTATCAAAAACAAAGATGAAAGATATACCATATTTTGAGAAACATAACAGAAAAAACATTACAAGCAAGCAGAAAATTGAAGCAGACATAGATACATAGATACGTGTCATATGATATTATTTTTGTTTTACATTATTATTATTATTGTAATAATAAAAAAAAGGCTAATGTTGCTCCCATTCCATCCAGTTAGATTGACTTCCAACTCTTGGGATGCTGTTGACTCTTGAAAACTTATCAACCTTGAAATTGGCTCCACACATTGCACCTTCACTGTCTATTCTTGGCATTGCCTTCAACTTGTTCATTGGGTGTTCAAAGCTCATCAAGCCCCCTTCACTGTGGAACATACACCCTGCATTGCATATTCATTCCAATTTGATCATACTAATTAGTATGTATATATTTAATGAAATAGGCTCTAATTTAATGAAAACTTCCACATATTCAAGTGTTTAAATAACTTTTTAACCATGTTAGTTGTTTTTACTTAGGTTCCAACACACTAATATTTATTACGAATTTAATTTTCCTGTAAAAATTTTATACAGATAATCAATTTTGTATTATATCAGTAAAAATAATTATTTTTAAACTTACTATTTCAAAATCATATAAATATATAAATTTGAGCGAATAATCGTGGGAAACTCTTTACCAAAATTAAACTCGATTTATTACCTGTTGGAAAAGGAGCAAATGATTTGGCACAACCCTCCTTGATAACTTGTAGATCATCAGAGATAACCACAGATCCATCAGCTGCAATACCCCAATACAACTTCACCCCTCCATCAGAACCCTAAAAAAAACAGAAATCAAATTAGTTTAGGAATGTTAAATTAAAACTAATTAAAAAATAATTAATAAATTAATTAATTACCAGTGCTGCAAAGACACTGCCAACCTTGCTGTCATAGACAACAAAGGCAAAGCTACCATCAAGCTCCTTCACAACTTGATCTGCCGGGTATGGTCCTCTGTCACGTAGGGTCTTGTAAGCTTCAATCACAAGCATGGCTTCATTGCTACCCTTTGACAATCCATACTGCTTGTTCATGTTTGATAGATTCTTCAAGCCCCCCAAGAACACACAATATATGTCATCAAACCCACAAAACAACCTGGATCTCACGCGTAAATACACTAGTTTAATTATTACTCAAAGTCAAATAAATAAATAGTGACTAATTACTTAATTAATTAATTAACCTTTGGTTACTAAGAGAGAAAGGGTTATCAGGGCGAACATAAGCTAAGACAGCAGCATGACCAAAGCTGATAGAGCAAGTGTTGTTTGGATGAAGGGAAAGAAAATCTCTGAGAGTCTCTTCAGGATTCTTAGGCTTCTTAGAACCTTTGTATGAAGCAGGGCTGTTCAACTCATCTGGTGGATTTGCAAAAGCTTTGTGGAATATGGCCAACATTTTGAACCAAGAACTGCTAACTAAGGTTTTGGCTTAATAATAATAATAATAGTAATAATAATTTGGCTATATGTAGATCTCAAAGTGAATGAAATGCAGGGTTTGGAAGATAGGATAAATTCTGATATTTATATGGTGGGAATGATATGATAGTAATTAAGGAGTAACACCAACCCTCAAAAGTGTTAAGAGGGTGGTGTGTGTGTCTTCATCAAGTTGTGGGCGTGGGACCTAGTTTGGTGGATATTGGATAAGCATCAAGCTGTTTATAAAAAGAAAGGTAAGATATTTTCTTATGAGAAATTCTAATTTGACAATTAAGTTGGATAACTAATGGTAATGACTAAAAAAAAAAATTATTACAAAGTTAATAATTAAATTATTATCTAAAATTTAAAAAAATTATTCTCCAAAATTATAAAATATTATAATCCAAATAAAATAAAAAAGATCACTCACATAATATATGAGTTATCATCCTATTTATAACTCATTTATCATTATCATTAAATGCATTGACTTTTAAATATATTGACTCCTAATATTTTTTCCTACAAAAATTAAAATAAAAACGATAATTTTATTTTACATTAAAATCAACAATTAAAATTGGTTATCATGTTTTTTTATATATAAATACATGCATAATTTTATTATTTTCAATATATATTTTATATTTTAACGCATGATATATACTAATAACTAATTTCAATTGGTATACAAATAATATAACCCAAATGAAAAACTATTAAAAGGCACTATTGATTCCTTTACGAGTAATATATCTAATAAGTAGGGAAATAACTTAATATTTATAACTATATATATAATATTCGTAATTATATATTTATAATATTTAAAATACTAATTTATTAGTAAACACAAAATAAAGAAAATTTAAGTTATTTTAAAGTAGTTTTTATTGTCTCCTACCTATTTTTCAAAAATAAATTTAATTTATTACAATAATAATAAATATATGTTTTATATTTTTATTGTTATTATTTAAATTAACCAAATAATTATCAATAACTTATATATAATTATAATTATTATTAAAAGGTATTTTGGTAAAATAAAACCAAAGTGTATATTATTTTTCATCTTGTAGAAGAAAAGAATGTACATTTTATAAATAAAAGGGCGAAAAGTATTATTTAGATATCTTAAAAAAGAATTGTCATTTTCCCTTATTATTAATAACTATAAAAAAAAATTTATGGGTATTGAGATACAACATTTAAGTCATGAAAATATTTTTATTTGATACAGTTCTTATTGCTTTCGATATATATATATAATTGTTTTCGAAAGGTATTTAAAATTTGTTATACTCAAAAATCACTTACATCTTATAGAGTATTTTTTTTGGGATGTTTGACGTAACAACGTTACTTTCTACATAGACATTATCTCAAGGTTCAAATTGGGACTTAAACTGTTAAGCAATTCCAAACCACTTAGTATCTGTCCTTAGGTGTGGTTTAAATAAGATTTATTAAATAACAAAAAAAAAATTATTAGACTTTGTTGTTTTGTTTCCAGACAAAGTGTCGCTTTCATTATCTCCAATTTTTAATTTCTAAGTTCGTGATTGCGATTACCATGGGAGATATTCATATAACTTTTCCCTTGTTTGGGCACAAAAGTCCCTCAATCATGTAGGCATGGACAAAATAATTATTCTTCTTTCCTCAACTTGATTTTTTAATTATTATTATGATTATAAGATTATTACTATTATTTCAAAAAAAAGGAAAAAAAAAATTTACTATCTTATACTTCGCCGGATTTTTTTAATAAATAAATAAATAAAATATTAAAATTTTCAATATAACACGTTTACCGCAATTTACATTTTTAGATGCTCTTTACTTATCTCGGGCTTGCAGAGCCCGAGATACACTAAATACGTATCTGGGCTTATATATTAATCTTAGTTAATGTGACTTTTAAAATGTTTTAATCTGGTTTAAATGTAATGGCTAGGAATACATAATAACTAGAATATATAATAACATATTTTTTAAGTATGTCATATTTATTATTATTTTCATTTAGTTTAAATGTTATCATTTTATTTATTTATTATACATTTATCACCTAATATTCAAAATAGAAGTCATTATTAGGTGTTCATAATATGAATTTTTTGTTTAGATATACCATATATTATTATTATTATTATTATTATTATTATTATTATTTTAGTTTCTAGAATAAGAGTATATTTAGTTTCTAGTATAAAAATTCAATTAGCTGTTTTTTATTTTATTTAAATTTAGAGTAAATTAATGCTAACGTTAGTATAAAAGAATTAAAAGGTTTATGAATTTTTTTTTCCTTCCATTAAATTCAACCCATTCATCCGTAAAGAAAGTATTAAAAAAAAACTAAAAACAATTAAAAAAATAAAAATATCCAAAATCACATTATTCTTTAAACATGTACTCTCTTAAAGACAACACTTGTTATTGTTTATTTCGTTATAACCACACATTCAATAGTTGTCGGGTTCTGAGAGCCCGAGATATAGTTGGATTTTGTTTTTGTGTCTCGAGATATTATCTCGGATTCTGAAAGTCCGAAATATGGAAGGAGTACGCAAAATGGTAATTACCCCATCATGCCTATTTTTATAATTTTATTATTTATTTTATTTAAATAAAAAAAAATCCATACTTCGCCTCTTAATTTTCTTGTTTATATTTTTAATCAGAAGCTGGCTAATTTGGCCTTTCAAAGACAAGATTGAAATATGTCTCCATATATATTTAATAATTAAAAATTTAAATGTTGTGTTAAAATGAAATACAATTTTTTCGGATAAGCCATTGTATTTTGTAAGATCCTGTGGGTTTGCAATGGTAAGTTGTAACTTGTAACAATTGCATGTGTTCTTATCCTTTTCTATCTTTATCCACTTCACTGTATGTTTTGCATGGGCTTCAAGATTCCTTCAATAATAAATTATTAAATTTCACGATGAAGTTAGTTTTTTCTTGTGCTTCTTATAATTTTATAAAAAAATTTTAATTAGCTTTTTTTCTATTTAATTAAGTTCTGTATCAGATTTGCAATTAATTCATATTATGACAAAAATATTAAATATAATAAAATATTTTATTATATAAAATGAATATAGTAATGTTAGGTGTATATCTATTTTTTTCAATCAAGTTATTATTTTTTATACCAAATGAAAAATTATTTCGATATCAAATAATAAAAGAAATAGTACATAAATAATTTTGTATTTAATATTAAAATGGTTATTTATTTATTAAAAATAAATGATTTAGTGGAACTTAATTAATAAAATAGATATATGTATAGAATTATAAATATACCCACAAATTATAAGGAATTTGATCCGGAGAAATTTAATTTAACCTTTAATTTTCTCATTATTAAGTGGACCATTAAGACCCCACCTCATCATTATTCTGGGTAAGGTCCACTCTCTATGTTTAAGAATCTATGGACTGTGATTTCACTCAATTGAATGTGGACGTTTGAATCTCATCTATATAAATCATAATTCACTAACTAATAATTAATATTTTAATAGAATTTAAATTTATGATGAATTAGTTATTAATTTATTGGGTTAAGAAATACACTGGTAACTAAATTATAGTTACAAAATTATATTTAAAAAAGAAAAAGATTACGGAACCAACACATTATGATTAATATGGAGCCAACATATATTACAGATGATATGTTATATAAATTTTGGATGATAACTTATTGTTGAATATATGAGTTAGGATGATAACTCATATAAACTTTAGATGATAACTTAATTATTAGCTTCCTATTGGCTCCCTAATGTTGGTTCCGTAGCATTGTTCATAAAAAAAAATTATTCCATCGTATTAGAGAGATGTTGGATTTAATTGTTATTTTTCTGTTTGGTTATATACGCCTCTCAATTTTTTTTTAGATCTTTAATAAAAAAAATAAACAACTAAATATTAATGGGTTTTATGATAGTCCGCTCTCTCCTTATATCTTTGGGTTTTATTAAAAGAGAATTTACAAGACAATAACCTTCTAATTAATGGAAAACAAAAAAAAAATATTTCTTATTTTTAAAATATGAGATAGTTAAGTCTTTGTCCAAAATATGCGAAGACATGTATGTGTCCCAAAGGTTGAGGGATTTAGATGCCTCCCTGGAAGAAACTTAGATGTCTAACGTTTTAAGAAATAATAAAATTCTTTATATTTTTAATTAATAAAAATTTAAAATTTATTTATCTTCGAATTAAAATGTTAGAGTATGCTTTTTTTTGTTTGCAAGGAGGTTTTTTTTTTTGGTTTAGTGTTTGAAAGGAGGTTAGTAGGGTCTGTTTGTTTATACGTTTCTCCTTTTTTTGGTACACGTACTTTTTTCTTTTACGCAGGGAAACAATTTTATGTATATGCCTCAACCGAGATTTTGGGCTTCAGTTTTTTTTGTCATGGGCTTCATGCTTTCTAAACTTATAATTTTGTTGGTGGTTACGTCAGCCATAATCACATAAAGTTGAAGAAAACACATGTAGAAACCCATTATCATATTATGGTCTTTATTCGAATTTGGAAATATTCAGAGACATATAATAAATTATACCTTCACTATAACAAAAAAACAAAAATTATACATTCAACCATACATTGGGCCATGACCAAAAACACATATATTGGGCGTAGGCCTCAATGTATACAAAAAAAAAATAATCATATATATCTCATGCACCAACAAAGCGCTTTTTTTTTTTTTCCATAGTATGTTTGACAAGATATCAACTAATCCATCATAAGGTACGTATTTAAAGGATTGATACTAGTTTAAAGGACATGTATGCGGAAGGGGATGTGATCACATCAAACCCCCAAAAGAAGCACTTGATAAGGCATAAAAGATTAATCTGGATCTGTCGGGTCTAAAATACCATCCTACCAACAAAAATGACATGATTCAAAGTCTCAAAGTTGCAGCCGAGGCTTTTGGTTGAATGGAGGATATGTTGGCCTCCAAGTAGCTGCAAAAGGATTCGAACCCCATAGTTCCCATTGAAAGGGATAGTGTGTGTGAGTTTTTGTGTAAGTCCAAAAAAAAAAAAAAAGTCTCAATCTTTATTTTAACGGATGAATAACAATGTAAATGGGTATACTAACAAAGTTTTGAATTCATAGACATCTCTACAGCGATATATAACAAAATTTATATGAGTTATCATCCGTAATTATATATTGGCTCCCTATTGGTATATGAATGATGATTTTATATCTTATTTTTAATTTTTATAATTCCAATACATTTCATTTCATTTTTTTAATCTACATAAAAAAAAAAATTGACAAATATTTTAAAAACAGGAGGAGTGTATGCCAGTTAAATTAATGTAACTATGTTTCACGTTTAAATTAAAATAGTTTGAGAAAGTAACTTGAAACACTAAAGTAAACGTTGCTATTACCTGCATATTCAGCTCAATATATTAACTGTAAAATTAAGACAACTTGCATTCAGGCTCTTTTTTCTTTCCTTAACTGTGAAGTAGTAATTTTTTTTCAAAAAAATTATAATTACGAAGCATTACATTAGATTATGTTATATTATAGGAAGTATTTTAGGTGTTTTTTGTTTTGAAGTAATCCAATAATTTTAACCATTAATTTTAATATAATTTTATAATTAAAATCAACGATTAAAATGATTAAGATAATTTATTGTATACTTTTTATATTAGAGAGTACCTATAAAGCACGGAGACTTTGTTGAATTGGCGTGTCCACGTGTCGGACATGTTTTGGACACGACACTCACTGACACTCGTTCGACACACGTGTCTTCCGTGTCCCATCCGTGTCTTTAAAAAAACAAAAAAAATACTTATTTAGATACGCTTAACACTTCAAAATATCATCATGTGTCCGCGTGTCAAACTTTATTCTTAATTTATTTTCTTAAAATGAGTTTAAAAGTAGTATATATTACTATTTTTTAAAACTAAAAATTATCTTAAATATTTTATATAATTTAAAAAGATATTAAAAATACTTAAAAATAATAATTTAAATTTTAATATAAATAAAATGTCAAGATATTATTATAATTTTATTAAAAATATATTATATTTTATATATATGCCGTATCCCCGTATCATAGAAAAAATTGAGATTGGTCTGTCGGCGTATCGCGTCGTGTCGTGTCCGTGTCCGTGCATCATAGGAGAGTACACATACAATAGTAAAAAGACAAAGTTTATGTTTAATTACTCAAATCGAAGCATGTATGTGCGATTTACTGAAGCTTAATTCAATTATTATTTTTGGGTACCAATAACCTATTAAAGGATTCGGTAAGTAAGTAATTTAATTTGATCTCTAAAGTCATCACACGAATCCAAGAGAGATATTAAAATGTGTTATGTGCCAAGATTTTACTCTCAGAAATTGGTGGCTGAGATTTTGCAAAGATCTTAAAAGAATCTCACCTTATTTAAAAGAAAAGTATAATCCTAATTCTGTATGTGTAATGAACATTTTTATTTGGTCATTTAGTGTATGAATGCTGGACCGTAATAATATGAATGGTGCATGCTATGATGCTTATAGTTACAGCAGTTATGACTTATGATGGTTATACAATCTTGCCAAAAATATTGTTGAAATTAAATTAATATTTTTTATTATTTAACGACCTTTTTTAATATAAAAAAATGAGTAATGCTATTTGAATAAGTGATTTTTGTCAATTAAGTGCAATCAAGTGGTTTATTTCTATGCTAAATAAAATATCAATCTTGCTATTTGAACAAGTGAATTGCATAACCAAGTGGTTAACCAAGTACCCACTAAAAACCAAGCCCACTCTCACTAAAAGAACGCGTGTTTTCACGCGTTGGTATAGTGGCCAGAGTTTCGCGAAACGTAACTATCACTCTCCACTCTCTTCACCTTCTTCCAACGTTCAATTCTTCAAATTCAAATATTCAAGAATCCTCAATTAATCTTCTGCAATCGTGAAGTAATCAAGAAACAGAC
>JASCZI010213412.1:0-10038 GCA_036250425.1 Stylosanthes scabra
CTTCAGCCTCAACTCAATATTTATATAATTATTTCTGCTCTATTTTAACAACCACATACATATTGAAGCTTCACAATTCAACAAATTAAATTTAAAAGAAAATTGGTCACCATTTTACTGTAGTGTAATGGTAGAAATAAGATCTCCTAGAGTGGAGAAATAACTATTCATTGATAATTTCCATTCGTCATTATATATTTTTATGTCTGTTTATAATAAACTACCTAATTTTCTAGAATTTTTTAAATGAGTTAAAAACAAATCTTTAAACGTCGTTTACCCTGAAGTTTTTCGTAATATTTGATCAGTAACTATGCCTTTACACTGCAGGTCACAACATCAGACTTTTCATTTAGCAGAATTCTTACACTTTATATTATCCCCCTTTATTTGCAATGATTATTCTTTATAATATTTTATCCAACATTCACATGAAATAAATTTAAACTCTACTGTACTCATTTGTGCAATATTGTACTCTTTATATCTTAATCATTCATTTATGTATCTGTTAAGACACTGACTTTCTCATTACCAAGATAAATTACAGATAAAAACAGGAAAATCAACAACAATTCTACCTTCCAATTCAGCTTTAGTCAAGCAGTCTATCTATTCCGTTCTGTCAAATTTTCTCATGAATGAATTTGTATCTTTTACTTTCATTTACTGTTACTCTATTACAAAAAAAAAAAAAAAAAGCACGACAAGGTTATTAAATGGGTGTCCCACGCATATGCGTGGATAAGGAGCAGTTGGCGCCTGGGCACCCACGCATAGGGTGGTGCCTGGGCGTGAATGACCCACGCATATGCGTAGATGAGGGGCAGATGGCGCCTGGGCGTGGCAAGGGTGGCGCCTGGGCGTCTTGAGTGCATGACCTACGCATATGCGTGGGTGTTCCACGCATATGCGTGGATAAGGAGCAGTTGCCCCCTGGGCGTCCGGATGGTGCAGCCACGCATATGCGTGGGTGGGAGACTGATGTCCACGCATATGCGTGGATCCTTGGCTTCTTGAGTGATGCATCCACGCATATGCGTGGGCTTTTGGCTGATTTCCACGCATATGCGTGGAGCCTTGCTTGCTCCTGAAGCTAAGTTTCCATATTCAATCTTCTTCATTTGTTTCTTCATGGTTTTTCTTCAATTTCCTACACATGGTTAACAAATACTCAAATATCTAAATGATTATGAAATTGGCATTTTTCATTGAGTATTATGTGTGCAATCATATTATATCATCGCCCGAGGTAATAGCAAAAAGAAAGACACAACAAAACTCAACTGAAAATAAAAGCATAACTCATAATGAAAATAACAATTCAAAGGCGTTCATAGTACAATCAACGAACTAAAAAACAACGCATGTTGATGGATCTTGAACCATGTTGATGGATCTTGAACGCATGCTGATTTCCACGCATATGCGTGTGCCACTTTTTTCAGAAACCGTTGGACCCTTCCACGGTTTCTTCACGTTTTATTTTTCTTGTGCATAATCCGTGGAAGGGTGTAATGGTTTTCAAAAAAACCTACACCCTTCCACGGTTTCTATATAAATGCCATTTTAGTGCAATTAGATCAATTTTCTCAAATCAGTGTAATTGAGTAATTTTGGTTTCCAAACAATTTATTTACGTAACTTGCCCTATATTGTTATTAGTTTATTGATTACTAAACTAAAGTTTGTAAAATTTATATAATGTATGATAATTGTAAAGGCAAACAATTTTTTTAATAGTAAATAATATAATAACAATTTTTTTATATAATTATAATTGAACAACCTTTTTGCAGAAATTAAAATAGAATTATTTGCAGGGACATTAAAATAGAATTATTTGCGTAAATGCTTCTAATTATTTTTTTCCAAAGTTTTAAAATACTTATATAACCCACTTCATATTGGGCTAGGAATTTAGCATTCATATAGCGAAGTTTACTAATGATTTAAAAATAAACAAAATTAATTTCTAAATCCACCTTAAGACTTTACGTATAAATTTAGATGTAGCTTGTTATCTGTCATAATTTATTGTATCGAAATTTGTATAATTCATATAACTTAGGACTATTCTAAATGTAACTAAAACTTTTTAAAATAGTAACAAATCTTTTTATATAAATATATTGGACGACATTATTTTTACAATAACTTTTAATTAATTGATACACTAATAATTTTAAAAACAATATATTAATTTAAATTAAATAAAATTATTTGCGCGAACAGTTATTGGTAAAAAGTAAATAAATAAATAGACTCAGAATAGACAAGGGAGTTTTCTTTTTATTAGATAAATTAAAAGCACTCAATATTATGCATTACTTCACAAATTTATTCATACTACACACTTACATAAACAACACTAAAAGTTACCAATTTCAGCCAAGTTTTGAACTTGAATATCACCACTGAACCAAGACTTTGCATGCAAAAAGCAAGAGGTTCGAGAAGAGAATTGAGAAGGGAAAGGAAAGTTGAACACATGGATATGGAGCATATTAAAATGTTGGTCCTTTCATTTTACAAGATAAAAGAATGGATATCAATTATCAAACTGATAAGGAATATAAAATGGGCCAAGGTATAATAAATTACCCCAAAAAAAAAAACATCTAAATAGATGCTTAAATAATTTTAAAGTGAAAAATTTTAATTCACAACAAATTTTTATTCTCAAAGAAATTTTTGAGAACTACAAACTTCGAATAGATAGTTTTTTTATTGCTATATTTCAACCAAACTTTTAATATATATATTAGACGTGGTGGTTCAAGATAATAAAGGGTGGTTATGGTAGTTGCCACGCTGGAGGCTCCCCATCCCCTTTCCGTTAAAGATGCAGAAGCCATGGCTTTATTTTTTGGCTTACTTGTTGCTGCACAGAATTGTTTTTTGAACATTGAGATAGAAGGAGACAATGTTAAGGTCATTAGGACCCTTAATTCATCACAGGCCTATGGTGGCCCTTTTGGTATTATTATTGCAAATTGCAAAACCCTTTTGCCTAGTTTTTTAGCCCATACTTTGGCCAAATTGGCTCAATCCATACCCAATTTGATGTGGTCGGAAGAGACCCTCAAAATTTGTAATCATGTCCACTTTGATATTTTGGCCTCTCTTCTTTTTTTTTTTTTTTTTTTTGGACATTGGGCACAACCCAACTAAACCTACCCAATCCCTACAGACCCAGACCCAAGACCCGCTGAGGGGTGAGACCAGCCACGCAGCTACCAAATTCCATTGCCCTGAGTTGTCGAAGCTTCTTCTGGTTCTTCAGAGGAGACTTCGTCCTTCGTCATTGTAGCTCCGGCGAGGGTTACGCTGATGCCTCAACACGTATGTCGCCAGCTACCTATGAACGACTTTGATCCCGTGTTTCGCAACCTCGCATCATCATGTTGACTCACTAAATCTCCGGCGGTCGAACCAATGATAACACCGGGAGCCGGCCGTTCCATTGCATGTGCTTCGACTACGCCATCGATCGCCGTAGCTTGCCGTGCTATCTTCTCCTTCCAACGACTGGGGTTTCTGGAGCTACAAGATGGTTGGCTCAGGCCTCCGCCTATTCCAAAGAAGGGTAAGAAAACTATGAATATTGAAAGAAAAATGTTCTGTCAATCACTTTTGTTCTGCCTACGTTCCTGATCTGAGTTATGGAAATAGGGTTCTACACTGTCGAAGGGCTTCAATTCCCTTTTTCTTTACAGAAATATCCTGCTACAATCACCATCAACGTTGTTCTACCACTCCCCTTGCTGCTCGCTGAACCCCTGTATGTGGCGGTTGCAGTTGAATTCGATTAGCCCTTATATCTCTGTTGATTATTGTTCTTATCTCTGCATTAGGATTTATGTACCATGAAGGACCTAGCCTTCCCATTGTTGCCAATTTAGCAACCTGGTTCCCTTTTCTTGGCGACCAAGTGAAACCACAACTAGGTAGACTCTGCATTAGTGTTTTTATATCCTGCAATATAGGTCTGATATCCCAAATGTTACTGCCTGATTTTATGGCCTGAATTAGCTTTCTACTGTCTGATTCGAATATTATATTGTCGAGCTAATCAATAGTTGCTATTATCAGGGCTTCTCTGATAGCAGCACCTTCCGCTGCTAACGCTGAGTGTGTCTATATGAGGGAGGTGGAGCCAGCCTGCACGATCCCTTGGTGATCTCTGAATACTGCTGCCACTCCTCCTCGTCCCGTGTTGGCAGAGTAGCTTGCATCAATATTGCATTTCACCCAGCCCTTAGGAGGTGCATGCCAGGTTATAGATCTTTTGTTGCTAAACTTGCTTTGATTGTGGGTTGTTTGCCTGTTGTAATTTGTTGTGAACTCTGCTTCTGTGGTTATTTCCCTGAATATAATTGAATTGGGATTTGGTTTGGTGTGTCGATATAATGCATTGTTTCTAGCTTTCCAAATTTTCCATATGATGTATGCCATTTTGCTGAGATACCTGTTGTAGTCATGTCCATGTTGTGCTTTCATTTGGTTAGCTTTCTCTATTATCCAATTTCCTAACGTAGCCACTGTGAGATTGGTTGGGCAGCACTGCACTTGGCTACCAAACCAGGCTGCCCTTGTCCAACTGCAGAGTAACAGCGCATGCTCTATCGTTGCTTTCTCCTGCCAGCAAATGGGGCAAATATCATTGTTAGCTATATTTTTTTTCCTTAGATTGTAAAATACGGGGATACTGTTATGTGTCGCCCTCCAAAGAAAACCTTTAATTTTCTGCGGCACTTGTAAACCCCATATTAGTTTCCAAATTTCATTGTTGTTATAACTAGTAGACGGATTAATGTTTTGTTGTTGTGAATACTTCTTGAGTACTTTATATGCTAACCCGATTGAATACTCCCCATCTCGGTTAAATGGCCATATATGTTAGACTATAAGCACAAATACT
The DNA here is from genome assembly GCA_036250425.1 of Stylosanthes scabra. Classification (NCBI taxonomy): domain Eukaryota; kingdom Viridiplantae; phylum Streptophyta; class Magnoliopsida; order Fabales; family Fabaceae; genus Stylosanthes; species Stylosanthes scabra. Next base: position 4,925 of record JASCZI010213412.1, read on the forward strand.
CAAGAGGGGGTGAATTAAGTATATAAAAAATAACTAAAAATATTCGCAGAAATGTACATTGCTTTGAATATAAATGACTCAAATGCTTGTACTAGTATTTTTCCAAGGGCTTAAGTTAATTCTTAAGTACTTACGTGGAGCTTTTACTTTCCAAAACACTTGTTAAAAGATAAATAACAATAAAGTAAAAGAGTAGAGTTTAGAAAGCGATACGATATATAGTGGTTCGACGTAATCCTTGCCTACTCCACTCTTTCTCAATTCTCAATTGAGAAGTTCCACTAACACCAAGCTTCAAGGTGCTTGATAAACTGTTACAACAATTAAGCTCTTGACCTCAATACCTCACGGTATCACTAAGATAACCCACTCCACTCGAAGTAATTCCAACTTCAAGAATTTTCCTTGAGTGCTTATCGTTTCCCTTACCGACTATAGTGTATTTCAAGACTCACAAGGGATATAAAGATTACAAGATATGGTAGCTGCCAAGAAGAGTGAAAGAATTACAAATAAAGCTCTATGAACCAAAAGGTATATCTCTCAAAGATGTGTATAAAACACTATAGAAATCAAGTATAATGATTAGAAAATATTAGAATGATCAAGTGTATCAAATCAGTCTCAAAAACACCTATTTATAGTACTTAAAATAAAATAGGACGTTGCTAATCAATAGGAAAGGAAAGATTATGTCGAAAACTAGCCGTTTATGAATTTATGACACTTGGGTATCGATATTCTCCCTTGGGTATCGATACTCATGTGACCATTGAGCAAAAGATTCGAATTTTTGGCTCTGGGTATCGATACTCACCTCATTGGCATCAATACTCACGACGTTACTTCCTGAGTACCTTTACTCCAGGGTGGGTACTCGGTACCCACAGTAGAAAATAGTTCAAAAACGTTTTATTCTTCAAGAAAAAGATTCTAAACATGTTATAAACATCTCCTAAGACTTAGAAGCTTTGAAAACAAGTTCCTAAACATGTTTGGCTAGCATATGTAATATGATTTTTGTTTATAAACAAAAACTTTCGAAAAACACTTTATAAAACATTTTCTCAAAACATTTTTCAAGTGTGTGTGTGAGAGATGTATATCTTTGGTTCTTGACAAGATTAAAATCTAAGTCCTAACTTTCTAAACATCTTCAACTTTGTGGCCTTGTTTTTCTTGTCGTTGTGATTTTGCTTTCAAGGCCAATCCTTAGTTCTTGAATGGTTGTCATTCATCAAAACCTAACAAAAAAAAACTTTGTATATATTGTAACATGGTTTACAATATAAACATATATTCTCCTTGATAGATACTTGTTGGTGTTCTTAATATCATATCTACCTCTTCTTGCTGGAATAAAAGATTTAGCTTAGCTATATCCCACTGCCCATCCTGCTGTAGTAATTCCCTGACCATAGTAATCTCTGTGTTTGGTCTTATCAGACTAGTATCTCTCCCAAGAATCCATTTATCCTCCCAAATTCTCACCCTCTCCCCATTTCTTATACTCCATCTGCCATGTTTTATAATGTAGTCCCTCCCCATGAGTATGCATTTCCATGCCCACGAACTATTATTTCCTTGCTTCACTGAAAGAAAATCTGTGTCAGGAAAATAGTTGGCCATTAGAACTTGTACCCATATCGCCTCTAGGTTCCGCAAGATTCACCAAGCCTGTTTCACCAAGAATGCTATGCTCTGCAAATAAAAGTCTTTGAATCCCATGCTCCCCTCTTCTTTAATCCTTGTGATTTTGTCCCAACTCTGCCAATGTATTCCCCGCTCGAAGCCCACCAGAACTTGGAAATCCTTGAAGCTAGTTTTTGGCAAAAAGTTTTTGGAAAAAGAACAACGTTCATTGCGAACCCGGGGATAGCTTGTAAGACAGATTTAATTAACACTTCTCTTCCTGTTTGGTTTAATAACTTTTCCTTCCAGCCTTCTACTTTGTCCATTACCCTCTCCTCTATCCAATTAAGCGCCTTACACTTGGATCTTCCCCATTGTGACGGCATTCCTAAATATTTCCCTGGGTTGTCCCATGTTTCGATCCCTAATATTTCCTCCGCATCCACTCGCGTTTTGACTGGCACCGCATGTCCCAAAACAATTCCTGACTTATCAAGGTTGATCCTCTACCCAGAGGCATCAATATATTGATTAAGTATGCTTATAATCTGATACACCTCTTCGTCATCTGCCTTAGAGAAGATAATGCAGTCATCGGCAAATATCAAGTGAGTATGGGTAGGCCCATTCCGACCAATTTTAATACCATTGATCCTGCCCTCATTCTTAGCTTCTTCCATGAGTATGGTGAATACCTCAGCTGCGATTATGAATAAATAAGGGGATAGTGGGTCACCTTGCCTCAACCCTCTTTGTGGAGTTATTACTCTAGATAGTCTGCCATTAATCTTCAACCTGTAGCTCACATTTCTCACACATTCCATTAGGAGATTGGTCCAATGTTAGTTAAATCCGAAGGCTTTTAATACTGCCTCTAGGAATTCCCACTCCATACGGTCGTATGCTTTGTTCATATCTACCTTAACTGCAAGGTTTGCTGAGGCCTTCTGCCTTTTTCGGTTCAGTAACTGAAAAATTTCCTGCACTATAACAATGTTATCTTGAATTAGCCTACCTCCGACAAATGTGCTCTGGACTGGGGAGACAATTTGGTAGACTATGTGCCTCAGCCTATTCACCATAACTCTAGATATAATTTTGTAAATAAAGTTACAGCAGCTAATAGGTCTAAGTTGGTGAAGAGTTTCAGGGGTCTTAACCTTAGGTACTAGAACTATAACTGTTTCATCTATGCTGCCCGGCAAGTTCCCATTGCGAAAAAAGCATTTTACAATAGCACATACCTCTTTTTTGACGTCCTCCCAATGATTCTGATAGAATAGTCCGTTCAACCCATCCGGCCCAGGTGCTTTTAGTTCCCCCATCGCGAAAACAACATTTTTAACCTCATCATCTAATATCTCAGCCATTAATTCCTTATTCATCGCAGTTGTCATCCTCATTGGTATCTTCCTCACACACTCCTCTATGTTCTTAACTCCATTACATTGAAACAAATTTTGGAAGTGGTTTGCTGTCATATCCATTATTTGATGTTCTCCTTCTACCCAACTATCATTATCTGCTTTTAACTTTACCAAGTTATTCCTATGTCTTCTCTGAATTGTTGAAGCATGAAAAAATGCAGTGTTTTTGTCACCCATTTGGAGCCATTTGACTCTGGATCTCTACCCCCAATATTGTTCCTCTTGCCGCCATAACTTACTGATTTGGAGCTTAATTTGTTGATCTGTTGCTGGATTTCCTGAGTATGGTTCTCATTCTGAAGTTTTTCTAATTTTACCTTTAACAACTCTATTTCCTTATCTGCTCGCCTGAAAGTACCTTTGCTCCATCTTGTTAGATCTTCTTTACATGCATTAATTTTTGTTATTATGTTGTGCCATTCATCCCCTTGCTGTGAGTGCTACTTATTCCAGCTCTGTTGTACGATCCTCTTGCAATCATCGTGCTCTACCCAAAATTTCTCGAACCTAAATTGGTGCTGTCTCTTCTCCTTTGGAGTTAGGTACAAAATGATTGGCGTATGGTCAGAGCTAACCACCGGTTGTGCTATGAGTTTCGCATGTTGGAAAAGGCTCCTGCATTCCCAATTTGCCATGGCCCGATCTAATCTCTCCCGAGTAACAAAGCCATTCGGGGGATTACTGAACCACGTAAACCTTGCCTCATGCAGCTGAATATCCATCAAGGCATTAGCATTCATGAAATCTCTAAATGGTGTGATTTGGTGTTGGGACTATGGGTGTAGGCCATCTTTCTCTTCCTGGGATATAACATCGTTAAAGTCTCCAATAAATAATGATGACTCTGCTCTAGATCCCCTTGTATTTGCAATTGACAGTTCCCTCCATAGCTCTTTCCTAATTATGGGAATTGGATGACCATATACGAAGGTGGTGTGCCATGTGATGTTATTTCCATCTCTAATATAAGCTTAATGTAGTTTTGAGACCATGCATAAACTTCAATATTTACACTATTTTTCCACAAGATGCATAAGCCTCCTGCTAAGCCACTAGGTTCTACACAAAAAGCATTGTCATATTTCAACCTTTTTCTAACCCTATCACTACTTGGTTTACTAGCTTTGGTTTCCATAAGATACAAAACAGACGGTCTCTTTTTCTTACATATGTCAATCCACTACAAGAAATTAGGCCTTTAGCTACACTTTTTTAATACTACGCTTATATTGGCACGCTTTTAAGCGTAGCCCTATATTGTTTAATTGTGACAATCAGAAAACGTACTAATAAAGTTCCCACCAATTTTTCAATCCCAAATTTTTTCCCTCAAAAATCAATATTTTTGGCTCTAAAATTGTTAAGTTTGGCGCAAACACACTTGGTTAGTTTTGTAAAAGTGAAACAATGTTTAGTTTTAGAAGAAAAACAAAGTAAATACTATACTTTTAGACTAGGAAAAAAAACAAGATTAAATTAATTAAAGGAATTAAAAGAAATTAAAGAATTGAAAAAAAGAATTGAAAACCCTCAGCATAATTGAAACCCTATTCTCATCAAACACTCATCACCCAAAAAAAAACCCCAAACCTCCGTCCCCATCCTCCCTCCACCGCAGCCTCCGTCGCGCCTCCCTCAACCCCCAACCTCCGTCAACCCGAACTTCGTCTATGGCGCCCTCTTAACGTTCGGTGCTCCCAAGTCGTGACTCCGTCCTTCATCGCCGCGCCACTTCCTCCGTCCCGCTCCCTTGCTCCGTCGGCACTCCTGAGTCCGTCGTTGTGGCTTATCTCCGTCAACCCTTCGGCGCTCTCCATCGTCGCGTGTCTGTCCTTCCTTCCAGGTTCGTGCCTCGTAATCAATGGTTGCTGCCACCTCTTGAATCAGAGAGCCCTAGCCCGTCGAGTTCAACGCCGAAGCTGGTTTCGTTATTTTCGTTCAACCTTAGCCTTCGCTTCTCCAACGCTAGTTCGTCCCTACCTTCGTTGCTCCATGGCCGTCTCAGGTATGTCTTCTCCTTTCTCAACTTTAATCAGCGTGTCCCCTCCCCCCTTC
>JASCZI010213416.1:0-10472 GCA_036250425.1 Stylosanthes scabra
TGTATATAGATAAATCTTTATATTATAACTTACCTAATAATAATAATATATTCAATCCTTCACATTATTGAATTTAAGCATTTTATTTTTTTAAGAAAAAAAAAAAACTTTGAGGGCCATTAATGAAATTCAAAGGGAAAACCATATATGAGCCAGTGATATTTATATATATAATTAAGAGACAGCTAGGACATTAAGTTTGAATTAATAAAAGCATAGGTTAGGGTATGGAGCCTAGTCTAATAGCTGACATTATATTATTGTACATTTTATACGTCATTTATGAATTATGAGTATCTGAATTCTGAAAGCAAAGTGTTCAAACTTTAAAATCAGTTAAAATTAAAAAAATCCTTCAATGTTTGCTTTGTGCTTAAGCACATACCTGAACAGAAGCCAATAATAATAATGCACATACACAGCATAGGAATAGGAATAGGAATAGGAATAGAACTGAGAATAAGATATTTCTGTAATTTTAGTCATTAATTTTAATTATACATATATATATATAAAAATAACTAAGGGGACCCATGTTACTTTAACTAATAAGAAGTCAATGCTTTATTTTGTTTTTTTAAATTTTCATTACAATCACATCTCTTTCCCTTTCATGTCCCCACCATAAGAGCGTCTTTCTCTCTTTTTCTTCATTTCTTCCTTTTTTCCTTCGTCCACCGGCTCTACCACTGCGACAAGGCGATTTAAATATCGCAGATCTGTGTCCATCTTCTTCTTTGTATCGTCGTTACAAATTTGTGTCTTCTTCCTTCTTTTTTCTTCTTTATTCTTCTTCCTTCTTTTTTTTCTTTGTTGTTGTTGTGGTAGTGGTGTTATGCATTGTCGTGGTGGTAGTAGTGTTGAGGTGGTTATTATTGTAGTGGTAGTGTTGCGGTTGTCATGATAGTGGTAGTGGCGGCGACGCTGTCGGTGGTGCTGGTGGTAGTGGTTGAATAATAATTTTAGTCAGTTTTGGACGATAAGTTGTTCTAGTTGTGGTGCTGTTAGTGGTGATGGTGGTGGTCGAATGATAATTGTAATTTGTTTCGGATGATAACTTGTATTTATTTCGAATGATAACATATTTTAATTTCGGATGATAACTTTGGTCAGTTTTAAATGATAACTTTTAATTGAATTTATTGACTCTCTAATTACTCCCTAATATTAATTTCGTAGCATTGTTCTATATATAATTAAGATCAACAATTAAAAATATAAGAATACCTGAATTTCGATTATACCGAAACACTTTCGACCAACGATATATATACGATATATATATACGAGAAAAGTTGCATGCATCTACCAAATTACTACCAACCTGTAGGTACTATAGTAAATAACCACATTAAACAAAGTTTGTAAGAATATACAAAAGAATCCACAAGATACAGAGAGAACCAAAACCTCATTTGTGTAATATCCATTGCATTAAATTCACAACCCTTATATTACCAATCCCCAAGTTCCCCTTATTGCACATAGGTCCTTTTCTTAATGTTTTAATTAGTACTCTCTATATATATAGCTCTCAACTCCTAACAAAATAAATACTATTATTAAATGAGGCAATAATAATTATTTTAATCAAATGAAACCAAAAACTAAAAATATAGATAGCCACCCTATGGCCAAATATATTAGCAACTTGAAATAAAGTAGTCGTCCTTGGTAGGTTTCAAGTTTCAACAACATATTTTTTAATCCATTCATTCATTATATGTTAAACTAATTAAGTTGCTCCAAATATATACTTGCTTTATATATTATCCATGACCAAAATCTTGAAACCTAGGTAAATAAAAAATTATTTAAACTCTTTCCCACGTCCATCTTATCCTAAGTTTGGAATATTTGTACATTAATATATATCTAACTTCCAAACCTTTAATTTGATACTAAGATGAAATGGCTTATCATCATTATTCCCCCCTAATGAATTAAATTAAATAGAGCATTTATGTGAATAAGGTCAGATTTACTATTCCTTTACACGAGCAAGATGAAATCCTTAATTGAATGGTCTACTTAATTATAGTCAAGGTACACACGTAGGCTTACAATTTATACAATGTACTTTCCTAAATATCAGAATGCAGTTACACCCTAATTAGGGAGAAATTTAATAAACTTTGTACGGTCAAAGTTTTAATATCTTGCGTGCATAATGGGAATCAAGAATAATGTATACTATTTTGTTAAACAAGTCCAAAATAAAATCTAAAAGGAAGGAGAACAATTATATCTTTTTGGTAACACTAAATTTATTGGAGGAGGGGTGCTTAATTAATTATTTTCCCGATTTAATCAAGCATCTCTAGAGTTGAATTTGTACTAAAAAAACATTTAGTACAGAAGATAATTATTTAAAAACTTCTCATTATTATTACCTTAACCATTTAAACTTTTAGAAGAGATTATTTTATGACATGATATATAGATCAAGTGAAAGATATATATGAGAAAGTCTTGGGAGCTAACATTAAGAAGTTATTAGGAAGCCAACATTTATTATTAGCTCTCTAGTGGCTCACTAATATTGATTCCGTATCATTATTATATATATATTTAATAAATTTATTACTTAATTTTTTATGTTAAGATATTTCATCCATACCATTTGTGAGAATTTGAATATCTTGACAAGAAACATAAAAGGCTTTTTTTTTTCTTGGGTGTGTGTATGTGATCATGACAAGGTTGTCAAACGGGCGGGCCTAGTTGATTTAGGCCCGGTCCGTTTAGTCCATTTAAGCTCGATTTTATACGGGCTAGAATTGTCTAGTCTGGCCCATTTATGGCCAGCCCGACAGGTAAATGGGCTGGCCCGTTTAATTAATTGTTAATTTTTTTCTAAAAAAAATTTTTAATTTTTACTTTTAAAAACTTACTTTTGACAAAAAAACACCTTTTTAGCCAAAAAAAAACTTTAGAAAAAACAAAGTTTTTTAGTTAATGGATCGGATTTTCGGGTCGAATACGAGAAAATATAGTAAAAAAATGCTATTTTTGAAAAAAAAATAAATTAAATAAACGGGCTGGCTCGTTTGCCCGTTTAAGTCCAGATTTTAAACAGTCCGGGCTCATAGGCAAAAGCCCGCCCATTTAGACGGATAAATGGGCTGAACCGATGAGTTTGTCCGACAGCCTAGTTTATGTGAATCACTGGAAAGTTTTTGGGGTTTTGCTTTCTTTTGGGTGGTTTTTGGTCACTTTTTCTTTTGGGTTGGGGAAGAGAGAAATTACTGAAATAATTATCTTGTATTTATTGGGCCCATGTCTCGACCAAAACAATCTTTTGATGTCAGCCCACAAAATAGCTCAGATAACTGTCAGCGTAATTTAATTAACCATAGATCACGTGATGACCCAAAAAGCCCTAGATACCACGTCAAAAAGAATATAGCCCAGAGATGCTAAATTGGTTTTTTTTTTTTTTAAATATCTTTTTTCTTTAATATTTTCGAATTTTTTTTATAAATAATCTTAAATGTTCAAGGGTATATATGAGAATTTTGAAGAATTAAATTTATTTCAATAATTTCAAATACCAGAGTAATTTAAAGAAAAAAGTTCACATCATTATTATGGCATGGATGCAACAAAAATCAAAATGCTTCAACACATTTCAAATCCCTTTTAATAGTCAGATTCTATATTACAATTTTTTTTTTTATAATTTTGGCATTTAGATTTCAAAGATTTATATAACATCAGGGCTATGTCTGATCAGTGACATGAAAAAGCCACCAATATCATCATTTATTTTTCTATATTCATGCATATAATATCACTCAGAATAAAATCAAGGACATAATAATCCCTAGCTTCCAGTATCTAAAATCTCTTATTAAGCTCTAATTTACTACTACAACTTGATTTTCAAGCTTTTAAGTGGCTGCATGGAATCTATAGAGAAATCAGTTGTTATATATATGTGGTTTACAGCGTTGAATTGGTCATACTCAAATACCATTGTCAACAATATCAACCATCTTAGTCAATGGTTTTTCCCTTTCTCTTTCACATGGTTGCTTTGAATTTGACACTTTTAGTATACTGTAGTTCGTTATTATGTGCAATTAAATCTAATTAATCTATCATCTTCAATTCCTTAACAAGTTCTGTCGGTGTGTCATAATGCCTAATTTGCCTTCCTCGGATACAAACTTTTTGGTTTGCATGATCTATTGAATGGATTAACTAGATTTTCTTGCAACTATTAATAACATGTTTGAAGGCTATGAAAGCTATGCTTCAGATAATATAAACCTTAAGTATATATATAAATGCATTTTGCATATAAGTAAATGATATTGAGAGATAAAAGATACTATTTAGTAAATATTTAAAATACAAAAATAAAAATAAGAGATATAAAAAATGTTTGATCATATATATTTAATTAAATTATCTAACGAATTAATTTTCATATAAAGATATTTTCATATGAATATTCCTTCCTATTTAATATTAATAATTGATTTTGGTGTATATAATTATTATATCCATTTAAAAAAGATAAATAATTCTCTTTTAATTTACACATCCTTTTAACAGACATTAGCTTTATCCCGTATAAAAATATAATTATTATACGTGAACCACAAAAAATAGAAAATAATTAAAGCATCAATAATCGTATTTTATATGGGTGTCAAATTAATATCTAATAAAAAGATGTGTGGATAGCGGAAGTGATTCCCTTTCTCTATGTACGATGAAAATTTACCAACTGATGAGGCAAATTAAAGGAATTGGAAGGAGTGTTTTAATTGAATCTAGACACAGAAGGATGAAGAGTTTGGATGAGATACAAAGCCGTGGATAGATAAGATGAAGTCATGAAGAACATGAATATGTAGCAAAACTATAAAAGACAAGCTTGTTCATCAAATGATGTAAAGGAATTAGGATGCGTTACTCTGTTTACATTGCATTGAGGGAAAGGCAAGTTGCAATCTCATGAGAGACAAAAAACTTGTCGGTTCTTGTTCAAGACTTAGCTATCTCAATTCCTCAGCAACAACCCCACCTCATCACTCATCACACCGTGTTATTAATTTTTTCTTCAATCTTATTAGCATGCATGACACACACATTTTGGTTCATGCTAATTATTGTTTTCTCTTTCTATATCAGACAGCTTAGCTTAGCTTCTTCTTCAATTCTGATGGCTAATATGCACCAAAGATGTTCAAACAATCAAGATTAGCTGGAGTGACAACAACTTAGCTTATGGTCTTATTATTAGTGACTATCAGATTATTAGTTGCTGATCTAAAATCTAAATCATGTTTTAGCTAGTTATAATATGCATAACTGTCAAACCTTGTGGCCATTCACATCCTTTGTGATGCTATCATCATCAAATTCTGCAACATTTTAGCGCTCCACCACCACCACCTCATTGCTTTTTTTTTAATTCCAGTAACTTTGTAGTTTATATATATATATCACCGTCTTTTTTCATATCCCAACATGGCTCTGTCATCTTCTCCTGCCACCAAATTCACAATTTCACATTCCCTTCCCAATTTCATCACAAACACCGGTAACAAATTAAATGACACAGCAATATGCAATCAAAACAAAATGTAGTGTAATTTAAAGCATTCTTCTAAAATAAATTGATAATAAAATTACAAAAAAAATTCCTTTCAAAATAAGCTTTATAAATGGTCTCTCAAGTGCATGTGCCAGAGTCCACAGTGCCACACAGAGAGGCAAGTATAAGTAAGTGGGGAGCAAATAATTAAATCCCATGGGCAACAAAACGGTAAGTCAGCACTCAACTAAAATAATTATCAGAGTTTACAAGTCCATGATTCGCGGTCCAAGAAAGTAAGAGAAAGTAAAAAGAAGAAGATAAAGAAAGATATTTTGATTAGCATTAGGTAGATTTTTTTAAGATGGGGTAAAGTATGCCCCCACACCACATGGCAGCTGTCTCCAGCCCATCCTCATCAACCTCACTCTCACTCTCATTCTCACACAAACCCCAACACTTACCATTATATATATAAATCTCTCTCTCACCCCAATTCACACCCTTCTCCACCACCACCACCACCACCACCACCACCAACCAACCATGTCACACTTCCCGAAATCCCTTCTTGTAATTACCATTTTGTCCCTCCTCCACCATCTGCTTCCCCAATGCACAGCTGATGATGGACAAGAGCAACAATTCCAAACCCTGCAAACCAACCCATCAATCTTCAACCCAAGAGTCCCACTTTCCTCTTCCAAACGTTTCGAGGGCTCATCGGATTTGGTCAACCTCAAATACCACATGGGACCCGTTCTTTCTTCTCCGATCAATATTTACTTAATCTGGTACGGCAAGTGGCCGCAAGACCACAAGCTCACTATCAAGGACTTCCTTCTTTCCTTTTCCGATTCCCGCGCCGCCTCACCCTCCGTCGCTGACTGGTGGCGCACCGTCTCCCTCTACACTGACCAAACCGGCGCCAACATCTCCCGCTCCGTCTCCATCGCCGGCGAGTACTCCGACACGCGCTACTCCCACGGCAACGCACTCACGCGCCTTTCCGTACAGCAGGTCATCGCCAATGCCGTCAGGTCCAAGCCGTTCCCCGTTGACCACCGCAACGGGATCTACCTCGTCCTCACCGCCGCCGACGTCACCATGGAGGACTACTGCCGCGCCGTCTGCGGCTTCCACTACTTCACCTTCCCCTCCATGGTCGGTTACACGCTCCCCTACGCTTGGATCGGGAATTCCGGCCGCCAGTGCCCGGAGGTGTGCGCCTACCCCTTCGCCGTGCCGGCTTACATGGCGGGAGGCGGCCCCGGGCAGCTCTCACCACCGAACAGAGACGTTGGCATCGACGGCATGATAAGTGTGATAGGTAAAAACATTAACAAACCTCAACCGAAGTCTGTTACAGATTCTATTATTCAGTTACAACCAACTCTGTTAAATCTTAATAATCAATTTACATTCTTTTTCAGGGCACGAGTTGGCGGAGCTGTCGTCGAACCCGTTGGTGAATGCGTGGTACGCCGGGGAGGATCCGACGGCGCCAACGGAAATTGGGGATCTGTGTGAGGGGCTGTACGGAAGCGGAGGTGGAGGAGGGTACATTGGGCAAGTGATGAAGGATAGGGAAGGTAAGACATTCAATTTGAATGGCAGGAATGGGAGGAAGTTCCTTGTTCAGTGGATTTGGAGCCCTGTTTTGAAGGCTTGTGCTGGCCCCAATGCTTTGGATTAGGGTTCCTTACTTCTCTGTGGTCCATGCCTCCTTCTCATTCGGTGCTGCCGGTGGTGGTTGTGGTGGTGGTTTCTACCGAGGGTTTTTCATTTTTACATGAATATCTTTTTTAATTTTTTTTGGTTGTTTTTCATTTATTTGTTAGAAGCATAAAAGAGGATGAAAAAAACTTGATAGTAGTTAGTATATGAGTATTAGCATATATAATATAGCATTGTTATTGCTTATTACAATGCAAATTAAATATTATATTGTATCATATATGTAATGATCTAATTAATTTCTTTCTTTCTTTTTTTTCTCCTGGTTCTTGAGAAAATTCATTTGCCTGATCTCATTTTTTACAGTTATTTATTTTGAAGGGATTATTGAAATGAATTGTGCACCGTTTGAAATTTGAACCTTGTTTGAAGCTAGTTATAACTTATATATAAAGCACTACAGTTCAAATGGACCTACCTCTGACAGTTTAGTTTTCTGTTGTTTTTCAAAATTATTTAATAATTCTAAGATACTTACTTACTTAATTAATAGCAATATCGTTTTTAATTTATCTAAGAATCTACTTATAGTAGTGGATAATCATAGGGACATCGTCCAAATTAATTTAACAAATTTTGCTTTTGATATAGGAGGATATACTTGGTATCAACACGACTCCATTCATTAGATTTGGCAACACTACAAGTTTGATTAAATATTAAAATAATGTTACTAAAATTTTAATAAATAAAACTTTTGCTTAGATTATTTAGTAGGTGTGAGAGAGTGAGAGATTCGATGTTAGCCACTAGAGCAACATTTAGCATTGTTTAATATTGGGCGGAGATTGCTCTTATAATTTGCATGTTCTCGTTAAATCTTGTCAGCTAGTAGTTGCGCATTAAAGTGTTGTTCTTTTTCTTTCTTTTTTATTTTCTTTTCTTTTTCTTTAAACTTTTATTCATGTGTTAAATTAATTATAGTTTATTGAGGTAGGTAATTTCGGTTTAACTTCTAATTTCTTTACACAACGCGATATAATAGACAAGTTTAACCATTTAAGCCCATCAATGATAAGGGCAGGTAATAATAATTCATTTTTTATATAATTATATCATTATATCTTTAATATAACTATCTTTTACAATTGACGGTTTGCCAATAAAACTATGATCTAGCCTACTTATTAATTGAAGGGCTAGATACCACGTCGTTATTAAAAAAAAAATTAAGCTACATGATGAGTCAATTTGTTTAGTTATTATACTATATATTATTATATTGCTAATGAGATTTTAATATTTATTAAATATTTTTATTTACATACCTTAAGGAAAAAGCTGATGAAAGACCAAAAAAAATGTATTTATATTAACTAATAATTTTAGCACACATATATTTTATTAGTGTAATTTGATCTGGAGTGCATATATATATATATATATATATAATCGTTTGGTTATAACTAAACGCTCATGAGTATAATAGTATCTATCAGTTCTTTTTGGTAGTCTCATTAGTTTAAGTATACTTTTTAAGTGTTCAATGACTACATTTATCCAACAAAATCATGCTTAGGCATTAGGTATAGATTTTCTTGTTCTACTTTTTACTATAGCCTATTCAAGTATATAAAGCTAATTAAACATTGAAACTAATTAATTAGAACATTTAATGATCATAAGCAAACACATGAAGTCAAATAATGCAAAAAGGCTACCAAAAACAGCAACTTCCACTTAGATGCACATGGTTACAATGACATTAATTATGTTTGTTTCTTTCCATAATTATAGGTTTTGGCTTGTTTACTTTTTTGCTTTTGACATTATACTTGATTAGATTGGGTAGCAAATTAAACATAAAAGTTGAAGTGCAAATTGCTTTGCTCTTATATATTGCACTCAAGTTGAAACAAATCATTTTAAGTTCAATTTTTATTATAAGACACATATCAAGCTAAGTAAAATTAAATCATATAACAAATGATCAAATGAGATAGTAAAAAAAAATCTATTAATCATTATAGGTATACATAAACAAATTACTATTATATAATTCTTCGTTAATAATGAGTGTATATCTATTTTATCCAACCAAATTTAATCAAGTTATTAATTTTTATATCAAATAAAAAATAATTTACTTATCAAATAGTACAAAAATTAGTAAATAATCTATTTAATATTAAAATTATTTTCTATTTATAATAGAATTAAATTATTTAATTAAATTTAACTGAAAAAATAAATACACGTCTAAAATTATATTTTTTAGATATATTAGGGAATTTATTCAAGATGAAATAGAGATATGCTGGAAAAAAGATAAGAGTGGAAAAGGACTTGGAAATGAGGGGAGAGCATATATATTATATACTAGACAACCATCAACCAACCATTTCAATTTTGAGGTCCACTTTTAAGTGAAAAAAGTTTGTTGTGGACAGCTAATTCCATGTCCCACTCATAGTACAAATTTAAACAACCATAAATCTTCTTGTGGATTATTTGCTTATTAATTGATGTATGTTTGCGTCTATTATCATTTTAAAGTATAAATTGACCTAAGTTTCTAGCAAAGAGAAATCTTATTCGAGGAAACTGATCACTTAATCTAATTATTGTGGGGTTCGATTTTATTATTATTTCTTTTTGGCAGAAACTATTTTTGGAAAGTAGAAGTAGAAGTCTAATGAAATAGAAGTAAGAGTTTAAAATACTTTATATTTAGATTTAGTTATAGACGTATATATTTTATCAAAAGTACTTTTAAGTAATAAAAACAAAAAGTTATGAGTATACTATTTTTTTTAGGAAAAAAATTATCTCCTAATATAAATAATTAAATATCCCAAAAAATCTTTATAACTACTTTTTCACAAAAAAAAAAAAGAAGAATAAAATAAGAAAAAAATAATAACAAATGCACCATTATCTACTACATGATTAACAATAAAATTAGAATGTGGTTCGTAAATGCATGAGATTAATAAATTTATAAATATAAAATATTTATTGATATACAATATTATTATAAATTTTTTATATAAAGTGCATTATATATATTTTGTAAGTCACTTTTTTTTAAAAAAAGTAAGTAAAAAAAAAATTGAAAATAAAAGTATGTATAGCATATTTTTTTTTTTTTGGCATTGATGTATAGCATATTATTATTGTGATGGGTCAATTATTATTATGGAAACATCCGAATCGATCTTATCCTCGTGCTCGCAAATAACTA
>JASCZI010213420.1:0-10449 GCA_036250425.1 Stylosanthes scabra
GGGTGAGCTCATCTTAGCCGTAGGGTCAGGCATTCATCATATGCATTTGTGTGACATTGCTTGGGTGTGATTACTTGTAAATGTACTTGCTATGTGTTGTTTGTATGCTTGTGCTTGTGTGCTTGCTTGTGTGCTGTTGTGTATATCTGCTTGCTCTGTTTGAAATTGGAAAGAGGTAGTAGCTTAGACAAAGATGATGAAAATGATAAGAGAAGGAAATGTAGATATTTCCAGGTTAAAGGGGTTAACCAAATGAAAGAAATAGAAATGTTTGCCGTAGGAACTAAGGAAACGGGATAAGGGTTTGAGAGTTGTATGACGCGAAGGCGAGGAAAGGAAAAACCTGAGTGTCTAGTAGGATTGCCCCGTGTGGTCCTACTAGCTTACTTATTGGGGTTTTGGCGCTTTATCCGTACTGAGAATCCATGGGTTGGGGATTCCAATTCCGTATATTTCAGACTTTTCAGGTACAGGTTCGAGCTTGGCAAGTTGGTGAAGCATTTCTTCCGGTGTTTGGTTTAGCTTCTCCGTAGTTTGTGTGGCTTGTTGTATGTCGTCGGAGAATTAGTGAAGTTTGTCCAAAGTATGCAATATGATTTAGCAGGTTCCAGTCTGTATATAGAGTCGAACCATTTTGATATATGCATGTACTATTATGTATTTTGGCGTAAAACAAGTATTGTATACGGGTCCTTGGCTCTATTTTAATAAAGAAGTGTTTTATGGTTTAAAAGTACCATTTTCTCTCAACGGCTTCAGAAAGCCCTAGTTTAGTAGCGTCTGTGTGTCTGTAATGCACTAGGGTTGGTTGATCCGGCGCGCGACGTGATTAGCTGATTCTAGGGTGTTATATTTGGTATCAGAGTAGTTCTTTCCTTGTGAGCCCGAGGGAGGAAACTGCTATGCTTCAGTGCATGGTCTGAACCAAACAATCATGCAAAGGATGTTGCCTAAGGCGATAATCTGAGTCAGTAAGCATGGTGATCTGTTGGTAGTTTGTCTGAGTTCCCTTTTAGTAACTTCATAGTCATGTTTTGACATAGAGTCTGATCAACTCCAATGTCGAAGCCGATTCTTTTCTAAACGTAAGGACTCAAGCGGATTACAACGGATTGTATTAAGTTGTGAGTTTAGATTTGAGTTGAGTTGCGAGAGTTAGTAGTGGTGTTGTTTCCCACTAGATAGTTGGAGTCAATTTCAAAACGTGGAGTCATGTCTTTGTTTGATTCAAGTCCTTGTGCTTAATCCTAGTTATATGTCTAAGTTGATCCTGAAAATCGAAAACAAGCGCACTTAGAATAAGCTTTGAGCTTAAAGGGTTTGTGATAAACCCGTAATCATCCGGAACCTGAATATTTGCGTAGAATATTCGATAAGGACTAGGAGAGTAAACTGTAAGTAAATTAGATAGATAGCTAGAATTCCTAAGCGTTAGGAAGATGTACCAACAAATCCAATATCCAAAGCAATAGTAGTAAACAAACCCGAACCTAAGTGAAACACTACAAATATCCGTACAAACCATAGGAAAACAAAACAAGTAAACACCTAAGAACTAGTCCTGCATTGGGTTATCTTCAGGCTGCTCCTGAAAATCCACATACATCCTCTCGCCATGAAAACTACGGAACTCGTCCCGTAGGTTGCGAATATCCATGTCTTGGCTGACCAGGTGAGCATCGATTTGGTCGATGCGATCCGACAACCTCGTGAAACCTTCGGTCATTGTTAACCGTAGATCCTCAAAACCTTTCCGAGCGATCTCAGCTATATCCGGCTGAAACTATGGTGGCACTCCTGTCTCAGTGGGAATCTGAGAAGAGGTACCGGTCTCAACTTGAGGCTGTGCACCCGCCCCAACATCAATACCCACATCATCGGCGATGTCGGCTGGATCAACTAGGTTCCTCTGCATCTGATGAATATTTTTGGAGGTGATGGCGTGGGATATCTCTGGTTCCACGTTGTCCTCACGCATTAGGTCTAGCGGCGTAATCTCGAAGACCTTTGTCAGTAGGTGCGCATGTGCTAGGTACGATGTAGACTACAAAACCAATAGAAAACATGCACATAAAACCATACGTGAGTGAAACAAATTAAGGTTAGCAACGATTAGAATACGTAAACGGAAATCGACAATTTGAACGAGTGAGATAGAAAACTGAAACCAAGAGTGTTAGATAATTACCTTGCCTTGCGAATACCTGAGCATCCTATGCGCCATCAGATATGGCCAGTGGATTTGCTTCTCCTGAACTATAGCCCATAGTATGAGAAGATCTTCCTTGGAAGCTGAACCGTGGTTGCTTTTCCTCGGTAATAGCACGTAGGAAAGCACGTACAATAGGAGTCTGTGATCAGTGGACATCCTACTGATCGCATACTTTCCCGACGCGGCATGCTCCAACCGGAGTCCTCTGATCACGTCAAGCTTGTTGAATTCATCCCATGTACCGTGAGGGTTGTTACCACCCTTGAAGGTCACGCCTTCATCCTTCAAACCCCAGACTGTCGCTAAATCTGAGAGTGAGAACTCATAAGTGCGACCTCCGAGTCTGAAGCCGAAAACGAAATCCCCTGTCCCATCATCATTCAGGTTATCCCGAATGAACATGGTGGTATAGGCAGCTGTGACGAAACGCGGGTAATACCTGCAAGATTCAGAAAATCCCAACCAAGCAGCAACATAAGAATAGGGAAAACTACATCAGACAGATAGATAGAATAGATAAACCTTGACAACCAAGTAGGAACCAAACCAATATGCGCAACCATAATCCGACCAAATAGATTCAACAATTCCAAACCAAACCATGCAAAATGGGAGTGAACCAAGAGTGTACGATTAACAACAAATAGGAACCGAACCAAAAGTAGGAAGCTAGGAACCAAATTGAAATAGGAGGCTAGAAGCCTTGTCACACAAGAAATCCCAATTCAATCATGCAAAACAACCAGCACAACAATCCTAGTAGATAGAAGTCTCTAGGTCAATGCCACAACACATAATCCTAGAACTAGCCATTCGAACAATGAACCTATGCTAGGAAAATTGAAATGAACCGCAAAGTGTAGAGGTTGCTTACCTCTCACGCATGTAGAAGAATGGGCGCAAGCCTTGGATGTCTATGAGTATGATAATGATGATATATGATGATGAGTATGATAAATGATGATGAATGAGATGAATATGATGATTGATGATGTTGATACGAGGCCGAGGGCCATTTATATTGTGAAACGTAAAGAGAGCGGCTATACATGAGGCGGTGTTTTGAGAAATGAGAGCCCGAGAGGCATTGAATTGTGGAGAGAGTCCTAGGAAGGTTTTAGAAGAGGTTTTGAGAAAGAAAAACTGGTTTCTGGGCAAACTTCGGTGAGCCGTAACTTTGGTTTTAGACAACGAAAATGATTTACCAGAAAAGGTTTTCAAAGTATGTTTTAAGGTTTAGAAAATGGTTTTGAAATGGTAGGAATTGGCCTTGGGAGCAAAGAGTTTGAGGGTTTTGAACTTAGCAATTCTGCAGGAATGCAGCAGGGTCTCATTGAATCGATTCTCCCTGCAACAGAGTCGATTCTCTGAGCCATTTTCCTAAGTAAAAATGGATTTCGAGTGTAAAGAATCGATTCCCATGACCTGAGAATCGATTCAGATTATCACAGAGGCCAATTCGGTTGTCATATACATCGATTCTAGCCTGGAAGAATTGATTCGTATGATGAGCCATTTCCTGAAAAGTCTTCTAAGTGTTTTGAATCGATTCGGGTACTTGTAGAATCGATTCATACGTTGACAGAAGGGTTTTGGTTTTGAAAAAGTTACAGAGATTCGATTCAGCTGATGCTGGAATCGATTCTAGGTTTCGAAAATGGTTTAGAAAGGGACCCGTGAGTCGATTCGGGGATTCCAGAATCGATTCACTAGTGTCCAGTATTTAAATTTAACGTTCAAAACTATCTTAGGGTCGATTCTTCCTCTTCGGAATCGATTCTGAAAGTATGTCTTGGTTTTCAAAGTGAGACTAAAAATAACCTAAGATGCATACGCATCAACCGGCATAGTGCATGATGTGGGGGGTCAGTAGGGCCAACATCCCAGTGTACGGGCATTGTATACGCAATAAAGGAGGAAACCCCCATATATATATATATATATTGAGATAAAGAACGTAAACGTTCGGGACAATGAGCGAGTTGTCCTCGGGGAAGTGCGTACGGTAGTGATCCAGGATATATACTAGATCGGTCGGGTTGGCTAATGGAATCGACCGGGTGAGCTCATCTTAGCCGTAGGGTCAGGCATTCATCATATGCATTTGTGTGACATTGCTTGGGTGTGATTACTTGTAAATGTACTTGCTATGTGTTGTTTGTATTCTTGTGCTTGTGTGCTTGCTTGTGTGCTATTTTGTATGTCTGCTTTCTCTGTTTGAATTTGGAAAGAGGTAGTAACTTAGACAAAGACGATGAAAATGATAAGAGAAGGAAATGTAGAGATTTCCGGGTTAAAGGGGTTAACCAAATGAAAGAAATATAAATGTTTGCCGTAGCAACTAAGGAAACGGGATAAGGGTTTGAGAGTTGTATGACGCGAAGGCGAGGAAAAGAAAAACCTGAGTGTCGAGTAGGATTGCCCCGTGTGGTCCTACTAGCTTACTTATTGGGGTTTTGGCGCTTTATCCGTACTGAGAATCCATGGGTTGGGGATTCTCATTCCGTATATTTCAGACTTTTCAGGTACAGGTTCGAGCTTGGAAAGTTGGCGAAGCATTTCTTTCGGTGTTTGGTTTAGCTTCTCCGTAGTTTTTGTCGCTTGTTGTATGTCGTCGGAGAATTAGTGAAGTTTGTCCAGAGTGTGCAATAGGATTTAGAAGGTTGTATAACGGGCCTGGGCTTCGCAAGTTCCAGTCTGTATATAGAGTCGAACCATTTGGATATATGTATGTACTATTATGTATTTTGGCGTAAAACAAGTATTGTATATGGGTCCTTGGCTCTATTTTAATAAAGAAGTATTTTATGGTTTAAAAGTACCATTTTCTCTCAACGGCTTCAGAAAGCCCTAGTTTAGTAGCGTCTGTGTGTCTGTAATGCACTAGGGTTGGTTGATCCGATGCGTGACGTGATTAACTGATTCTAGGGTGTTATAATCGTTAACTGCCAGCATGTAGGGTTTAAAAAGTCAGGGTTCGATTTGGCACATTACAAACAAACAAAACGATGTTGTTTTGATGGATGCCAAAATGTAGCGTTATAATTGAGGGTATTTCTTTCCCTTAAAGCCCTGCCCCTCACCCCCAAATTGACGAAGAAAGCCCTAACACACCACCATATTCTCTCTTCATACCACCGTTAACGAGAAGCTTTTGGAAGAAGACGGTGACGTCACTGCTGAGTAAGGTGCTGACGGTGCTGCAAAGGACGCGTTGACGGCGCCATTGACGGAGCTTGGACGGCACATGTGCAAGGCATCTGTAGTTGTCCATGTTGGTGTATTTCCCCATTTTCTTCATTGTGTTCTGTGCTGTGAGTGGTCCCAATGTTGGTGTTGCTTTCACACGTCCATGGATTTCTGAAACAATATTTTACGAAACTCTAAATTCATTTTTTTGTCATGTAATGCTTGGCTTAGATTTTTTTAATGTTTTGTTAATGGTAAACCTTGTTTGAGTTACCTATAAAATGTGTTATTTAAGTGAGTATTTTTTTTTGGACTAGAGTGAGTACTCTTTTTAAGTAGCTCATGAATGAAATTGCTTTGCTGCTTTGGTGTGCTACTGGTTCTGCATATTAAGGTTCCCAATTTTTTATTTTTAATTATTAAACATAATTATTAATAAATTAACTCAAGCTGTTAAGAATTTTACATTCAGTTGTATGAATGTTACACAAATGTAATGATTAGTTGATGGATGGATGTATAAGAATGAAATATATGAAATCTGTTTTGAATTAGAGATGGAGGAAGGTATGTATGTTCCTGTCCTTCATTGTGGGGGATGGTTTGACAGAAGCAATGATGGAGTTCTATAATACTTAGATGGCAATGTGAAGAGGTGGACGCCAATGGATATAAACCTTGTCTGTTTCTATGATCTGGAGGAGTTTGTAAAAGAAGTAGGTTACGAAAAGTGGGAGAAGCTGTTGTGGCATGATTTAAGCGATCTTCATCTAGATACTGATCTCCATGAAATCAAGGGTGATGCTAAGGTAAATGCAATGAGAGGCCCGACTTCAAGCTTGGTGTTAACCTACAGGCGAGGACATGCACATGCAACGGTTGGCATTTAACAGGTAACCCTTAACCCAAACATTGTATGATCATATCCTCACAAATGGTTGACAATGGATTCCATCTGAATAATATACTCACACTTCATAAAGCCTGTTAATAGTGAACACTACTGGACATCCACTAGTGCTCCTAAGACACTGCCTCCACCCATCAAGAGGCCTTCCCATCCTCCTGCTATGAAAAGGAGAGTTGATGTTGTTGCTGAGATGGAAATGAACGCCAACAAAGTCAGAAAGACATTTGAAGTCACTTGCAATAGATGTGGTCAGCAAGGACACTACTTCAAGACTTGCAAAAATCCTTCCTTGACCCTAATTAGAAGCCAATGACTAAGTAAAAGAGGAGAACAACAAAGGGGAATTCTACTGCAACAACTAGTGATGCCGTTCTCTTGTACCGGTAAAAAATCTCGAGTTTAAAGAAGATTTTCGTTGACAGTATAGTTTCAACTGGTGTTCTAGGAGCGTTATCGGATTTAGAGAAAGGTGTCACAGAGTGCAACCAAAAAGTACCAAGTGTTGAACTCGGGTGGTTCTCCCTAGGAATTGAGAGGTTTGCGTTTGGTTGAGAAAAGTTCGGGGTTACAATGGTTGAGTCTTAAGAACAGAGAGTAGAGAAATAGAATAAGATTATAGTAAGAATTAAAAGAATGCTTGGTCTTGGGTTGAAGTATTGTGTGTCCCTATGATGACCACTAATCCCAATTTAGTAGTTAGATGGTTTATCACGTGAAGAGTTAGCCACTCTGTCTAATGATTGAGTGGTGAGATTAACCCCTATCCGAATGTCCTAGATTCCCTTTGTAATAATGAAAGACCAAGGTATTCGGTAAACTGCAATAACCCATCAAGTTCATGTCATTAAGGTCTTCTCGTTATTAGCAAGAATCTAGCGTTAACAACATCAGTCTTAATCTCGGCTCTTCTCCATCCGGGTCCTTAGGGATCAGCGGCTAAGATCATCCACATACTTCAACCCATGAACAAGACACAAGAACACTACTCCATAATTGCAATAATCATAATAACAGAAATAAAGCAAGCATAATAATAAAGAGACATAATAATAGAATAATAGTAGAATTATATTGAGAATTAAACGGACAGAGTAACATTATAATAAATCAAACAGACATAAAAACAGTAAATTGTTTGGCTAGTGTGGCTACAAGAGAAATGAAAATCCTAGAGTAACTAAGAGAGAAAATGGGTGTGTGAAAGGATTAGATCTCCTCAAAATGGCGTACGCACCTATATAAAAAACTTTGACTCCACGTTTGGTGGGTGTGTACGCACCAAGGTGTGGGTGCGTACACACCTAATTTTTTGGGTGTGTACACACCAATGAGTACGCATAAGGGCTAAAACTGGTCTTTAACATTTTCTTCATGATTTTCTTTCCTTTTGCCCTTTTAGCCTCTTTCATTGCAATTCTAACCTGTTTAGGCCTGAAATACTTGAACAAACAAATCAATATATCAAATGAAATGGGAAATGGGTGAAATCATAGGAGAATATGGCTAAAAATGCATGTGTCCATACTTTAAGCTCTAAGGAACAATAATTCATGAATGCACCTTTTTAGCAAGTGTTTAAGTGAGTTACGCGTGATAATTTGGTAAATTATAGCACAAAATAATCCATCAGAAATGGGTTTATCAAACCTCCACACACTTAAACATTGGCATATCCTCATGTCCAAGTAAATCGAACTAGGGGTGAGACTACATAAGTGTCATGCTGTGAATAAATTTTACAAAGATAGAGGAAACGAAAAACCGTTTGAAAGAGTAGGCAAGAACATTCCAGTAAAAGCTAACCCCAAAAATCAGTTAAGCTCAGAAGATGATATTTAACTTATACAGCAAGAAAGGCCACAAAGCATAGAATCGAGTTTCAAGAACTCTTTCCGGTCATGTATTTGCTCTATCCACTCAAGTGTCTCGGGTTAAAAAGCTCTCAGTTCCTTTCCAGTCCTGCTTTTGATAACTTTCTTTTCATCTAACCAATCAACATCAAAGATATATGTTTGTGCAACATCAAGAGGTCTTTTGAGGGTTGTAATGGGGTCAAAGTGAAGGTGTGAAAGTTTATTTGGTTAAGTGAGCTAAAGAATTTGAATACTTTGATTAATTTATAATGCACCTAACCTCTTGTTCTTCACTCTTTTTCCCATGTGTTTATACCCTAGACTCACAATTTCTACATGGTATGCAGATTTCTTTTGATTGACAAATGTACTTGTTTATTTTTAGTAGCTTTGCTACTTCGACAAGTTTTTCCTTTTAAGAATATATATCGTTTCTTTTCTTTTCTTTTCTTGATATATATATATTTTTCCTTGTAACTTTTCCTTTACTTGCAAATTTGTGCAAATGCCTATGTTCATTTTTCATTTATACATTTATCCCAAATGCCTCAATTTTTAAAATTCCCCTTCTTACCTACTCAAAAATTTTCTTTCTTGATTCCCTTTCTTTTTTCTTCTCTCGAAAGTAATTAATCACTAAATCCTAGATTAATCAAAGACCAAGTAGAGGTCAATCATGGTTTTTCACTTTCAAGGCTTGTAATGTGCTAAATTAGAATAAAAGGGTTTAGGCTCAAAGTTAGTTCCAAGGGACGATGCAAAGGGTTAGGTCATTTGGTTTGTGAGCTATACAGAAATAAGGCCTCAATCATATGAATACACAGATATATACAATGATGGACAAAAAGAATTATGCAAGTTACAAATCACAATCATAGAAGAGGAAATAACCCACAAGAAGGAAATGGTGGTTCATTGATCTGGAACCAGAATATTAGGTTAAAAAACTCTCTTGGTTGTGTGTTATTTTCTTTAATCTATGATCGGACAATTTCTATGCAGGTGTAAGATCAAGTCAAAGAATAATTTTTCAAAACATTTTTTTATGGGGCCCCTAAGAGAAAACAATAGTTTTGAGATCCTACTATTTTGAAAGTCATATTCACAACAGATTAAGAAGAGTTTACACTAAAGAAAAACAATTTAACTACAAACCATCCTAAAGTATATAACAATAGTTTTTGGCAAGAATTAAAATTGGACCTTTTTTATATGCTGCTTTTGGCGATGCCCTCCCCACACTTGAAAATTGCATGGTCCTCTGTACTACTGGGGAGTGGTTACGCATCTAGATGGTTGCTGGTGGAGGTCCGGTGCAACTCCCAGCAGAGCTGTCAGAGGGGTATGCATTATAGCAGTTCGAGAAATCATCATACTGGCAGTAATGTTTAATTGGATTCTTTAATTAGACAAAATCAATTAATAAGGGTGATGGTGAATCTATATGAAATCTAATCAAATCTAATCATGCAAGATCTCACAAAATCTCACAAAATCAATAATATGCAATCAACGAAAACTTGGGCAGCAAACAATATCAATAAAGATGATAATAATAATGAGGAAACAAACCAAGGATTTAGAGATATTCACCCAAACAAAACCCTAATTCAATTAATCACTTTCTTCTCATGCAAGTAATCATCAAATCCCAATGAACCCTAATTAACAAAACCCTAATCTCTTAATGATTTAGTTTCTCTAATCCTAATTAATTATCAATCTCTTGACTAACTAACTAAGACAGAGGTGAGGATTAAATCTAGTTCAATTATGTGAAATACAAGAATGATCACAGATTAGTTTTATGTCACTTACTAAATCTGATTAACCCTAATTGAGATTTCACAAAATAATTGCACAATTAACTAATTCCCTATCTCTAGTTTACTGGAAAGTTATGAAGAACAATTCTCAAACACGATCGATTTAGGTTTCTCTCGAAAGCACCAATCTGAAAGCAAGAAATCAAATTACCTCTCGGCTTGATTGAATCCTTAAATTGAAGAACAGAGAAATTGCCTTTAATTGATGAAACTTTCAATTGAATAAATGTGACACTCAAATTAGATTGGCATGTTTGGGATGAACAAAGCTCTCATCCCTGGCTTTGATGAGTTTAGTTACTCATGGAGAGCAACAAAATAGAGAGAAAAAGAGGATTCATAATTCTAAACTGAAAAACATGGTTACTATATGCATGCCAAGTTTGTGTTATTAGGTTTTGATGAATGACAACCATTGTGAAGTTGAGGATAAGCGCTAAAAGATGGAAACGACTAAGC
>JASCZI010213436.1:0-10345 GCA_036250425.1 Stylosanthes scabra
ATATATATATATATATATATATATATATATATATATATATATATATATATATATATATATATATCTCGCTCTCTCTCCTTTGCTCTCTCTTTCTAATTCAGCTAAGATATGCTTATGTATATTATTTGAGTTAATTTTAAAAGTTAAATTTTATTAAAATTACTTTAGTAAAATATCACAATTAAAAATAGAAATTATAATGAGCATGTCCAATTGGATTTTAAATTCATTAGTATGCATGTTTAAGATTTCAAAATATCACAAATTAAAGATAATTAAAAAAAATAAAAATTCTGATAAAACACTTTCAATTGTATCTTAAATTCATTAATAGATTTCATTTTAATTGAATTTTAAATTTATTTTTTATTTTTTTATTATAAGTAGCATTTCTTGGTAGATACAATTATTTTAACCTAAGAAAAACCAAAAGAAAATTATTTTAATCTAGGCAGACAATAAATAAAATAATAGTCATACTACAAATTATTTATTAACCTTATATTGAGACCACCCTATTAATATTCATGATATTATATAATACTAACTTTATAGAGAAAGGAAAAAAAGAAACTAATAATAACACTCAAAATAAAAGTAAAGGTATCTCATTAAAATAAAATGATAAGAGTCTGATACTAAATACATTGAAGGTAAAAAAAAATAGAAATTTTAATGAGTACTTCCGATGAATTTTAAATTCATTAACATGCATGTTTATAATTTTAAAATATCACAATTAAAAATAATATAAAAAATAAAAATTCTAATAAGTACTTCTAATTGAAATTTATACGATTAATTATAATAAGATTAAGATAAGATAAAATTAAGATTTGAAATTTGAAATTTTAAATACGATTACTGTAAAAAATAAACATATAAAAATTTTATTTAAAATCCCTCATCAACCGTATAAATATAAAATTTTATAATTTAATTAAAAAATAAATCATTTTAAAATTACTCAACAACCGTATCTGATATTTGAAATTTAAAATTTTAAACTCAGTTAATTATGCCAATTAAAAATAATTGAAAAAACAAACTTTCTAGTGACGACACCTAAGCATTTAGCCCCCTAAATTCACTCTCTAGCCACCATGTTAGCAATTGAGCTTCCCAATTGTATACTATTAAGATTTGTTTTCTTTTTTCCTTATGAAATATAGAATTGTTATGCTTCAACTTCTTCTTTTTCTTTTTTAATTAACTAAAATATTAACAAACACGGGTTAGAAAAGTACTCCCAACCTTGGGGATATACTCTTCATCCACATTGCACAAAAATTGCAAAAACAGAGCAATTACAAAATCAATTACTAACGAACAGAAAATGTAAACATAGCGAACAGATTTTATAAACATAACGAACAGAAAATTTAAACTTAATAATAATAAAGCACAAAGAAAACATATCAATCCAAAACCAATGCAAACAACACTTTTCACAGATTCAGATTGAAAAACAATTGAAATCAATTTTCTAACATGAATGAAGATTTTACAGATTAAATTAAACCGCAGAATAAACAATCCAACAACAAGAACAATAATTGTAAAAACAGAGCAATCGTCGAACAGAAAATATAAAGACAGCGAACAGATTTTATAAATATAATGAACAAAAAACTTAACATAACAACTCAAGAAAGGCAACAAAAGAGAGGAAGAGACATCGAAGAAGAAGAAGAAGAAGAAGAAGAAGAAGAAGAAGAAGAAGAAGAATGACGATGACGACGGAGGAGGAGGTAGCGAAGAGGAAGAAGAAAAAGAGGAGATTGAGGAGGAGTTGCAGAAAATACGGATATCACGGACGTGAGAGAGAGGCGCGAAGAAGAAGGAGGAAGAGGAGGAGGAGGAGAGGAAGAAGAAAAGAGGTGGTGAGAGAGGAGGAGGTGCGGAAAGTTAACGAAATGCGCGAAAAAGAAGAAGAAGGAGGGCGCGTCACGTGAAACACTACTTGGTTAGCCTTTGGTTGTTAAAATGAGGTGTACATGGAGATTTATTGTAAATATATATATATATACATCAATGATCAATGATTTATCATTTAATTAATAGATCAGAACAAGAATTGCAACTTACCCCAGGAGCACTTTTAGTTTTAAACTATGAAACACGGACACTTTGTTAAATTGGCGTGTCCACGTATTGGACATTTATTTGACACGACACTCACCGATACTCATTCGATATGCGTGTCTTAAGTGTCCATCCGTGTCCTTAAAAAAAAATACCTCTTCGGATAAACTTGACACTCCAAAATATCATCACGTGCCCGAGTGTCCAACTTTATTCTTAATTTATATCCTTAAAATGAGTTTAGAAGTAGTATATATTACTATTTCTTAAAACTAAAAGTTGTCTTAAACACTTTATATAATTAAAACAGACATTAAAAACACTAATTTAAATTTTAATATAAATAAAATATTAAGATATTATTATAATTTTGTTAAAAATATCAAAGTTCTGAAAACCGAACCGATCATCGAACTGCTCAAGCTACTAGTTCATTGGTTCGCTAGTCCAACCGGGGTTCAACCAGAAAAACCATTTTATAATAAAATAATATAAAAATGAAAATAAGCACAAAAAAAAAAAACTGAATATTTTGAAATAAATACATAACTATGCTCCTGGCCGCGTGGACGACGCGAGGCTGACGGTAACTGGCGATGACTTGAGGTGATGGTAGCTGGCGACGTTTCGAGGCGACGGAAGCGCTGCCGACGACACGAGGCAAGGGTAGCAATGGACGGCTGGACAACAGATCCCAATCCAAGCTTCCAGCGGCTTGAAAGGTGGAGATCGTGGTGCGACGGTCTCGGCAGTGACGTGAGGCAGGGATGATAACCGTTGTGAGAAATAGGGACCGCTGTGGTTGAACTCGACGGGCCAGCGAGGACGACAACCTCCATGATGGTGAACGGCGATGGCTAGGGTTCTCGGATTCAGTAGTAGTGGTTCTGAGAAGAGGAGGCTAGGGTTTCATAAGAGTTAGGGGAGAAGAGTGGATGGGGCCTCGATCCCCCTGTTTCCATTTCCATTTTTTTCATCTCCAGAAACGACGTCGTGTAGCACTTTTTCCAAAAACCGGTCGGGACCCAGTCTGGCCCAATCGGCCAGGTCCCGTCTGGTTTTTTGGTTTTCTAGTGGTTTCCTCATTTTCGATTTTCGATGCTAAACCAAGCTGCAGACCTCATCGGTTCGCAATTCGACTGGTTCAATTAGCCAGTCCAGTTTTTAGAACCTTGAAAAATACATTATATATTTTATATATATGTCTTGTCCCCATGTCATATAAGAAATTGAGATTTGTGTGTCGGCGTGTCGCGTGTCTGTGTTTGTGTGCATGCATCATAAGTTTTAAATCAACCCAATTATGTTTTGTTTTAATTCTAATTTCCCCAGACTTTCTGTGGGGTCAAATGTTAAAGAAAGGAAAATTCATTTGTTTAACTAGGATATTATTTATAAGCCAAAAGATCTAGGAGGATTGGGTTTACGTAAAGCGCTCAGGAGTGCAACAACCTCTTCCTCACGAAATTGGCTCGGGGCTTAATCCATAATGATCAATCTCTTTGGGTAAGGGTTATGAGGTCGAAGTATGGCTTCGGAGAAAACCCTATTCTTAAGGTTGTCGATAGAATTAATTCTTCTAATGCTTGGAGAAACATTGTCAATACCAACTTTACAACAAGCCTGTTTCGAGAATTAGAGATGATAGTATAATTAAGTTCTGGACAGCACATTGGATTCCTAGGATTATTAATCTAAGGGAGTTCTGTCTTAATCAAATCGATGAAGACATGATTAATGAAACAGTAGATAATTATGCCATGGCTAATGGGTGTTGGGATTGAGATAAAATAGCTTTGTTCGTCCCGGAGGAAATTATTGATCTGATTCGTATACTCAAAGCTCATCATCTCTCGCTCGAATCAGACTCGATTAGCTGATTACCAGACTCTCAAGTAATATTTTCTATTAAATCAGCATACAACACACTTTTTTGTTAAAGATTATGAATCCAGTCAGATTTATAAAACATATTAGAGTACAAGAGTTCCTCAAAGATTGAAGATTTTTTTTTAGCTTCTAAGCCATAATGCACTTTTGACTAATGTGTGGTTTCCCATTAAGGTAAAATCCCCGAGTTTATCTTTAGCAAAGGAATTAAATTTGCACTTCCATATGCAACATGCATCTATTGCTTCTTCTCTTGTGGATTGGACTCCTCCCCATGGCTCCACTGTGAAAGTTAATTGTGATGCTAGTGTGCTTGATGATCATCCTGTGGCTAGGTTTGGGTGTGTTATTCAGGACTCTAATGGCTCTTGGATTATGCTCAAGATGCATGAGTCAGGATCAGGGTATGCTCCATGTGCTTCGAGATTGCTCCCATGCCCAAAGCATTTAGACTAGCACCTTAGTTGTCGGCAGAACGAACTGTGGGGGCCCACCTTCTTCATTACAACCATATGGAGAAAGAGGAATGAGCTTATCTTCGAACAAGAAATAACCCCTTACTAACAAGTTGTTCCTGAGATTAACAACACTGTTAATATTTATTATGATGTTCTTCAACTTACTAAGAGAAGTAGCTGAATGCTCCAAAATTCGAGCTCTATTCTCGTTGATTGGAATCCACCAGGCGAAGGATGGTGTAAGATAAACACTGATGGTTTGATTATGGGCTAATATTTTAGGACTCAAAATTGCTATTAAGATGGGATTGAGTAAGGTGATAATAAAAACTGACTCTAACTGTGCTGTGAAGCTGTGACGGCGACCCCGAGACCGGTTCGAAAAAATAGTATTTCGTTGCAGATAGCTCCGAACCAGTATTACGGAAACTTTATCAAATTTAGTTAAAAAGGTGTCACAGGATAAAACCAGTTAAAAATACCGAGTACTAGACTCGGGTCGTTCTCCCTAGGAATTGAAAACTGAAGTTGCTTTTGGTTATGAAAATATTTGGGTTGCAGTTTGAGTTGTGAGAACAGAGAGCAGAGAAAACAAGATTATAATAATAAAAGAGTGCTCGGTCATGGATTGAAGTATTGTGCGTCCCTATGATCACCACCAATCCCAATTTGGATGGACTGTCACTTAAAGGAAACTAGTCACTACTGTCAAATGGTCGAGTGGTAGAGTTAGCCCTTATCCGAATGTCCTAGGTATACTCAGTAACGTAAGTCCTTGGTATTCGACGAACTCGAATAACCCATCAAATCCACGTCGTTAAGGACATCCATTAGTGGTAGGGACGTAGTGTTACTGGCCTCGAAACTAACCCCGTTCCTCCCAACTGTTGCCTTTAGGAACTAGTAGCTAAGATCATCCGCATACTTCAACCCATGGCCAAGACACAAGATCACTACTCACTACTAACAGAAATCATATTGGTAGAAATAAAACAGGCAGCATAACAACAAGACATAATGGTAAAATAACAGAAAATACATGGACATAGTAACGGTACTTAATATTAACAGAAATGAAACAGACAAAGTAACAGTATAACAGTTAAACAGAAAAACAGTAAAATGTTTGGCTGGTGTGGCTTACAAAAAAAGGAAATCCTAAGAAACTACAACTAAGAGAAAATGGGTGTATGAAGGCTCTCCAAAAAATGGTGTGGTCTTCCTCTATTTATAGGCACTGCCCAGGCCTAGGTGCGTACGCACTGCTTGGCTTATGCATATGCACCAGCTCCGTTATACGTGCCGCCCAAGTTTGACGGGTGTGTACGCACCTATGCTGGAGGGTGCGTGCGCACCACTCCTTCAATGCGCACGCATGGGTGGTAGTTTTAGCCTCCAAGCTTTTCTTCATGATCTCTTCATTCCTCGCGCCCTTTTTAGCCACTTTCGCTCCGATTCTAGCCTATTAAAACCTTAAACACTTGAACAAACAAATCAAGGCATCGAGCGGAATGGGAAACGGTTGAATACATAGCAGAAAATTGGCCAAAATAGCAGGTTGTTGCATTTTAAGTCATGAGGAGCGACTACTATTCATGAACTCGCTTGTTTTGCAGGTATTTAAGCGGTCAAATGCTGATAAATTGCCGATTTAAGGCACAAAATAAACCATAAAAAAAAACTGCACGAAAGGTCACAAACGATATAATCAAGGATCAAGAACCTTTCCCGGTCGTGTATTCGCTCTATTTGCTCTTAGTGTTTCGGGCTAAAAAAAGGCTCTCGGTTCCTTTCCAATCTTGCTTTTCATGAGTTTCCCTTCATCTAGCCAATCAACATCAAGATATATATCTGTATAACATCAATAGGTCTTTTGAGGGTTGTAATAGGGCCAAGATGAAGGTTCGGAAGTCTTGTTTGGATAAGTGAGCTAAAGACTTGAATGCTTTGATTAATTTAGGATGCACCTACCCTTTTGTTCTTCACTCTTTTTCCCATGTGCCCACTAGATTCACAATTTCTACATGATATGCATTTTTTCTTCTTTTCTTTTGAATGACAAATGCACTTAGCTTATTTTGGTAGCTTTGCTACTCGGAGTGACAAAATTTTCCTTTCTATACACAACTTCTTTTTCTTTTTCTATTTTTTTTGTCTTTGTCACCCCTTTCTTTTATTCTGCTAATTTGTGCACATGCCTCACCTTTCTTTGTATGCATATATGTATCCCAAATGTTTTCAAAAAAAATTCAAAATTACCCCACCCCCCCTTTTTATCCTCTCAAAATAATTTCTTACTTGATTCCCTCCATTTTCTTCTCTCAAAAGCAAATAACTACTAAAACATAGATTAATCAAAGATCAAGTAGGGTGTGATTATGGTTTTTCACTTTTGAGGCTTGTAATGTGCTAAATTGGAACGAAAGTGTTTCAAGGCTCAAAATGGGTACCAAGGAATAATGTAAAGGGTTAGGCCATTTGGTTTGTGAGCTATACAGAAAGAAGACCTTAATCATATCATCATACAGATATATATATTAATGAACAAAAAAAATCAAGCAAGTAATAAATTGCAATCATATAAGAGAAAGTAACACACAAGAAGGAAATGGTAGTTCTTTGATGTGGAACTACAATGTTAGGTTCAAAACTCTCTTGGTTTGTGTGTTCTTTTCTCTAATCTATGATTGGACAATTTTCATGCAAGTGTAAAATCAATTCAAAAAATTTTCAAAAAAAATTTAAGTGGGGTCCCCTAAGAGAGAAAGCAATAGTTTTAGAAACCTAATATCGCGAGTTATATTCACAGCAGAGCATGCAGAGAGAAAGGAGTTTGAGAAGACTTTTGTTTAAAAGCATTCATTCGCAAATGTTTTAGACAAAAGGGAGCATGTTAGTTCGAACAAGTCATAGTCAGATACTCAAAACATTAAAGCAAATAAAATATTAAAGCAGTAGAGTGTTCAAAATAAAGATGGAATAGACCCCATTCTTTACTTTCTTTAGCCCTTCCCCACGCATTGAAGTATTCACGATCCTCGGTGCATAGTGATGCTTCATTAGTGCATTTCCAAACATGTCTTTCAATTGGTTCAGTCTTCCTCATCATCAGTGCTCTACTCGGATTCCGAGGAAAATACCTGCAAAAGATCTGGAAACTCCATGTTCGGATGGGCTGTAGAAATCATATATTGCGTATTGTTTAGCATTCTTTCCTAGCGGTGCAGTATCTTTATGATTTTCTAGAAGGGATCAGAAGCGGGAGTAGTAGAGGAGGAGGTTGCAGCTACAGCTGGTGGAGGAGCTTGGGGTTCATGAATCGGGGGTGGTGGTGGTGGTGGCGGTTGCGCAATATCGCCCTTGCGGGCCTTCTTCTTCTCACCTCTCCAATCACCAAAGGGACAATCACGGTCTTTCCCTGGGATGATCAAGTACTCGACTTTTGGAGATGGGACAACCTCAAAGGCGGCAACAAGCCTAGTAATCAGGAATGGGAAAGGTAGTCGCTGATCACTAGGGAGCACAGTAGCATGATACATGGAATCGCGAATCATTCAAGCGAGGTTAATTCTCCCGCCATTGATTAAGGTAAAGATGAGTCGTGCCACGTTCATGCTGAATGTGGTGTGGTGCTTGATGGGCTGCACATTATAGGTAATCATCCGCTGCCAACCCCGAGCTTCTGGAGTGAGAATTGCATTGTCGGCTCTATCAGACTTAGGGTTATATGAATCACATCTCATACCAGGCATAGCAATGGTTGCCAATACTTGAGTAAGGTCAAGTGCGCCTATCTGCCTGTCCGCCAGTGCTTGCCATAAGCATCTTCTTCTCTTGCCAGTGATGGTACATTAATTCCCAAGAAAGCATGAAGGAAACCCTCATTGAAAGGGATCTGTTTGCCTCGCAGAAAGACGGTTTGTTGATTTACCGATGAAAAAGTTTGAGTAGAATTCCCTGACTAGGGTCACATTGATCCGGTCCAGCTCATTGTACATAAATAGCCATCCTAGCTCCTCGAGTCATTCCCTCGTAAAGCCACGATGCTGATGAGGGAACCTGACTCGCCTTTCATGTACCACGCCCCTCAGGAACACTTTTTTAGACCTCTCATAGTGTTCTCGGCTATCAAATGTGGCTTCAGAGAAGGGTGACGCTTCTCTTTGCGTCTCCTCTTGGGAAACAGCTCTGCTCCTGCGAGTTCTGGGTGTAGGAATCGGTGTTCTGTCGACACCCTTAGTTCTGGCCACTGTAATCCAAGAAGATATATATGAAATTAGGAATTATAACAGCTTAGGTACAATATGTCTACAATTTCAGCACATCAAGAAGATTATAAATGCCATGCTCATGCCAGATAGCAATTTAGTGCAAGAGTGTATCACAAAATTTTTCTGTTCAATCCTTACAGTTTATAAAAGCATAATGGAAATAAGAACATAACATTAAGCACAAAGAATTCAAAGGGAACTCAACCAATCAATGCATGATACCAAGCAGATAATTTACAGTATGGCAAATAATAGGCATGACAAAAAAAAAAGAGTCTTCTATTCCTAAGTTCTAACAACTCTACGCTAAGCATGTTTTGAGTATACTATTCTAACACCCTATTTTATCTAACTAAATCTAATAACTATCCTAACTAAGCTAAGAATTATTCTAAACATTAAAAGATGAAAGGGGAAAGAGGAACTCACTAGTCGTTGAGTAGTGAGCGAAATGCACACAAGGAGCGGTTCGAATCTCTTGAAGATCGCGGAGAATTGTGAAAGAAAGAAAGAGAGAAAATGATGGATTATGAGGGGGAAAGGGGGGTGATCCCCCCTTTTTATAAGCAACAGATGTTGTCAAATAGGCACTGCAGATTTGCTTGTGCGTACGCATTGGATGACCATTGCGTACGCACTTACCACTAAAGCGGCGCCTTTCGAAGAGTCTACAGTACGGGGTGCGTACGCATGGGGTACACACCTAGAGTGGTGCATACGCATACCCACCCGTTTATTTTTTTTTAACTAACCTTGCTTAATTATGATTTACCAGTTATATCACATTTAATCAGGTTAATGTAAATAATTTGAACAAGGTTTAGGGCAGAAATTGTTACCATGGTGGGGTGTCTCCTACCTAGCAATTTTGTTTATTGTCCTTAAGTTGAACATTCTCTGCCAGTCATGCTCCTATCCCACTCCCAAGGATGCATCTTGAAATAAAATTACATCCAATTCACCCTCATTGTAGAATTCATGGTATAGTTTAACCCGATGCCCATTGACCCTGAAGGTGGATCCATTCGATTCCTTTTCTAATTCGATTGTGCCATATGGGAATATAGTCTTGATCTTGTATGGTCCTTCCCATCTTGATCATAATTTTCCAGGCATAAATCGCAGTCTAGAGTTGTAGAGGAGGACTTTATCTCCAACTCTGAAATCTTTCTTTGCCAGTTTCATATCATGAAATGCCTTGGCTTGCTCCTTATAGAGTTTAGAATTTTGATAAGCATCGATCCTTATGCATTCTAATTCCTCGAGCTGGAGTTTCCTCTCCTTTCCCGCCTCAATGATGTCCATGTTGCATCCTTTTACTGCCCAATATGCCTTGTGCTCAATTTCGACCGGAAGATGACAGGCTTTTCCATACACTATTCTGAATGGGCTCATTCAAATGGGTGTTTTGTAAGCAGTTCTGTACGCCCATAGAGCGTCACTGAGCCTTGAACTCCAATCTTTCCTTTGCAGGTTCACAACTTTCTCCAAAATTCTTTTTATTTATGTTAGTCACGTAGCAAGAATACTCAAGAGGGGGGTGAATTGAGTATGTTAACAATAATGATAATTTTTCGCGGAAGCTTAAAATACTTTGAATTTAAATGACTCAAAAGCTTGTACTAGTATTTTTCCAAGGGC
>JASCZI010213442.1:0-10306 GCA_036250425.1 Stylosanthes scabra
ATACATATACGGTACTGTTCATCTATACGGTTACTATTCACGGATACTGTTACTATTCACAGAAACGGTTTTGTTCGTATTTTTCCGCTGCGCTGTGGTATTTGACTGATTCTATTCTGTTAAGTACGTTTTGGTGCCTATTGTCGCATTTAGGCAATCTCCTAATTTATACTGAGAATCAACGCCTGAGCCCAACATCTTTTAAGGTGGAAAAAATCTACAATTCTTACACTAGCGTCTAATGTACCATCTATGTTAATATCATCTAATGTTGTACCTTATCTTGAAATGGCTTTCGGAGTTTCCATTACATGGGATCAACGTCTCCCTTCTTATGGAGTAAACTTTTCACGGTAATGTGCTATATGTTTCAATTTTGAATGTCAATATTCATTTTCCTTGAGATTGTTTTTGGGAGATACTTTTGAGATTATAATTTTGGAAGATTTTTCGGTATACCGCTAAAATTCGGTATACCTGTAATCTGTAATCGTTGATTTTGATTTATATTTATATTTTAAATTTTTTTAATCAAAATCAAACGGTTACAGATTACAAGTATACCGAGTATACCGCTACCGGAAAACTTTCCTATAATTTTATTCAAACAATTAGAAGTAGTTTAGTTAATGTTGTTGTTCATAAGTAAACTCCATTATCGTTATTTTATCCAATTTCAACATCACAACTTCATCATTTTTATGGTGATTTCAAATTTATCTCTTTAAAATTCAATTATAATAATACATACAAATAAGTTTCAAAAAGTAGTCTTTTGTTTATGTTAAGATTTGAAATGACTAGAGTCAAATATGTCATTTAATTAAACACCATATTTTTCCTAGCATATAAACTTTGACATATTCTTTTTCATCATCATCCTTTTGGATATTTATACTTGTTAAACTTATCATGGAGCCTCGTAACTTTATATTAATGTTGTTAGATCTTTTAATATAAAGCGATGGCATGCAAATTTATCAATGATGTTAATTTTCATAAGATTTCTTCTTCTATGGTATTTCCTTACTTCCTTGTTTATTACTATATATTGCTACATATGTCATCATTGTTATGAAAATTGGACCGGACCGACCCAAAACACCGGGAACCAATTCTTTGTCTGATTCGGTCCAGTTGTAAAAATTGGTTGGCATAAGACTGGTAAAAAAAGCGGTCAAATTGGTAAAAAATTGATAAATCGGTATGAAAAACTAGTTTTTTATTAAAAAAAAAATAATAATATAATTTAGATAATTTTATATTATATTTTAAATTATTTTATTATATATTTAAATAAATAGATCTGATTGCAATTCAATTTCGGTCGAATCTTTAAATTATTAAACCAGTCATTCTACCAGTTCAATCACCGTTCTGATTTTCTTAACATGAATGACAACACACATATATATAAAAACTGGGACCAAGGCTCATAAAGCAGAAAACAAAAACTAGCCTATGAAAGTTCAGGGAATCTAACAGGAAGTGGATTCTCAAAGCAGTAGCCACTGAGTTCTTGTTATTAGCCAAGCTTAGCAAGTATATCCGCACAATAATTGGCTTGACGATAAACATGACGTATCTCAACCTTCTCTAATTTTGGAAGTGTCTCTTTAATTGCTCTAATGAAGGAGGAGCTAGAGTGCTTTTCTGTTGAAGGGTGATGGATGAGGGAAAGGGAACATGTAGAATATGATTGAACAATGGTGCACATCCCAATATTCATGCTGAAGCCGGCATCATCTACAAAAACAAAGATGAGAAATTTTAGGTCTCGATGTAGATAGACTAATAGGTTCCCAAATCTTATCATTTACTAGTTTATTAATAAGATGAGTAAGCCTTTCGATACAAAGAATAAAGAGATAAGGTGATAGGGGGTCTCATTGTCTAACTCCTCTAGTAGGAGAAAAGATCTCTGAGGGGGATCCATTCCAAAGGAGATTCATGGTGGATTATGATATGCAGTACCTAATAACATCAATGATGTTTTCACGAATGCCCAATTGCCCACATCTTTTAGAGTATAAGTCACAAAAGCCAATTTAGCCTATTATAGGCTTTTTTCAGATCAATTTTTATTGCCATAAGACCTTTCTCATTGTTTCTTGTTCGCATAGTGTGGATAACTTCTCGCATAGTATAAACATATAATTTTTTAGTCTAGTAGTAATGATTTTTACAACCACTTTGTAGCACACATTGCATAAGCTGATTGGTCTAAGATGGCCAAAATTTTTTGGAGCCGAAATCTTTAGGATGATCATGGTGAAAGTTTGGTTGACTTCAAATATCTTAATAAGATTCTAAAAAACGTATTTCACCCAAGTAGTTATAGAATCAGCAATGATATATCCTAAGAATATTGAAAAAACTTGTTCGGAAGGTCGTCACCGCCCGGAGATTTCCGACTACCCATGTCAAAGACTACGACTTTTACTTCCTCTTTTATTATTTATCTTGAGATGTTAGCAATTTCAGTATCTTTAAGCTTTGAGAACCTTCCAAAAGTTGGCTAGTTACCGCTATTAAAATCCGTGGAATAGAGGTTCTTAAAAAAACTAACCACCCATCTCTTGAGTCGATTATCTCATCAACTCAATTCCCCTCGTCATCTTTTAGGGC
Source organism: Stylosanthes scabra (assembly GCA_036250425.1). Lineage (NCBI taxonomy): Eukaryota > Viridiplantae > Streptophyta > Magnoliopsida > Fabales > Fabaceae > Stylosanthes > Stylosanthes scabra. The sequence continues at coordinate 2,629 of JASCZI010213442.1, forward strand.
TATAACTCTATTTATCTTCCTTTTCTCGTTTTCTTTTTGATGAAAACAACTAGTATTTTTATCTTCGAATTTAATGTACTTGCAATGAGACATCTGCTACAAATAACTCTCCTCATGCACCGCTATGATCTCATACTCCTTCCAAAGATCTTTTTGGAGATTTTCCAAAAAGAGTTAGGAGAAATGGTCATGTTGTTAGTTATTCCTTGTAGTCTTGAAAGAATACATTGTTTCTTCTTGAAAATGTGACCAAACACTACCTCTTTATTCCAGACTTATTTGACCTGTTCACTGAAGTAATTAATATTCTAGGAAAAGGAAGCGTGATTATTTCATCTTCTTCTTACAAGGTTGTTATAATCTTCGTGAAGGACTCAAGGAACTAAGAAGCGAGAGGGTCGGTTCTAATTATCAGAGAAAGACATCTAAAAATCAAGAAGAATAGGGAGCTGATCAGACTTTAAGTTTGATAAGTGTGTAACTCTAACATTAGAAAATTGATATAGATATATGCATGCAAATTATGAAAACAATGCTATAAAACAAAATGTAATTAACTATTTAGTAATGCAGTGTTTTTGAAAATCCAATAGTTCCTATTAACTATCCTTGCACCATCCATGGATCCAAAATGAAATACCTTTTCTATTTTAAGTGATAGATGCTTTATGTCACGACTCATTCTGGCCATTACAGGTGCATAGGAACTCTGTTCCTAGCAAGCCTCAGAAAACAATTTCCACAAGAACAAATCAAATAGAATTTCCGATCAAACCATCAATAATATATGCACAATATTCAAACTTATTAAAATTCCTCATATTTATAAGAAATTATAGCAAAATATTTATATTAAGATATAGTCCACTATTTTCACATGCTAAGTAAGTTTCACAAAACTAAATACTATATTATATACAAACATACTTCCTCAAGTTTCTAAGATAAGACTATGGAGCATTTTATCGTAACTATAAGTTTATCAACATATTTACACAAAAAATCATGCCCTTAAACATAAATGGCTCACCAACTCAAGCATACTAAAATGAGATTGAAGGATCAACTTTATAATCAAAACCTGTATGTGAAAAAAATAAAATAACAACAGAGTGAGTTTTATGTGAGTAAACAAAGCATCCATAGCTGAAGAGAGGCCAATTCCGATGTCACAATAAAGGTCGGTTCGGAATTTCTTGTCGTTTAAAACAAGAGGTTCGTTGTAGCGGAACCCGAACTAATTATGAAAATGATATAGAAATCGTTCTTCAACAAGAAAATCTCATAGAGTTTGCAACCAGTTTTAAATACTGAGTATGGAACTTGGGTCGTTTTCCTAGGAGTTGAAAACAGAGGTTCGCATTTGGTTGTGAAAATATTGGGGTTGCAATGGTGAGAGATAGTAACAAGAGCAAAAATGAGAAATAACTTGTGTCGCAAGTAACAAAGGTTCTTAGTCTTGAGTTGAAGTATAATGTGTCCCTATGATCACCACTAATTCCAATTATGAATGGTTGTCACGTAAGACACTTAGCCCACTCTGTCAAATGGTCGAGTGGGTGGAATTAACCCCGTTCCGAATGTCCTAGGAAACTCACTAGTACGAAGGTCCTAGGTCCTTGGAACGTGAATAATCCATCAAGTTCACCTCATTAAGGACTCAATCATCACTAGCAAAAACCTAGCATTAACAGAACAGTGTTAACCCAGGCCTTAACCCATTCTTGTCCTTAGAGATTAGCGGCTAAGATCATCCACACTTCAACTCATGACTAAGACACAAGAACACTACTCCATACTCATAAGAAATAAAACATCAAACACTTGGCATGCATAGTAAGGAAACATGATGAATAACACAAGAAACGAACAATTTAAGATAGTAATTATAATAGATCAACAAGAGAACCAACAAACATCAATAATCGTCAAAGAAAATAGCAATAGATCATCACAAAAGATAATTTCGAGTAAGAACAAAATAAGAACATAAGAACAAAAGAGGTATAATTGAAATAGAGATGAGCAAATGAATAAACAAGTAAAGATTGCATTAATTAAACAAGAGTATCAAGTAACAAGCATTCAAACAAGAATAAAATAAAAATTTTGGCTGGTGAAGGGCTGGAAATGGATGAACAATTGAAGAACAACTATGAACTAGAAAAGAGAAAATGAGAGAAATGGAAAACTCTCCCAAAAACCTTTTAAAACTATTCTAAATTCTTAAAATGATCCTAATGGGAAATTCCCCCCCTGTGTTTCAGCTGTTCCTTCTTCATATAGGTCGAATTGGGCCTTGCAAGGCTTTGGACCTGACTCGAAAACTTAAAATTCCATTTTTAGCCTTGATTTTAATTCTGCCAGACGGTACCGTGCGATCGCGCGGTACACCGTACCGTCGCATGGTCAACAGGAATTGCAGCTTTGACTTCGCACCCACGCGACGGTCACGCGGTGGGACCGAGCGATCGCGCGGGTATTGGCAGAATGCATCCCGAAACAATCGCAGGGATACGTGAGGTCGCACGATAGGACCGTGCGATGGCACGGTGCCTTGTTTCATGTTTCTTAGCTTCCTCTTATTAACCTTTTACTTCCAATGCCTTCCTTATCATTTTCTATGCTTTTCTTAATCCCTATAAGCCTGAAATACACTAGCAAACATATCAATGCACCAAATGGGATGAGATTTCATAAATTTCTATAACTTTTAAGGCTAAGTTAACATACATTTCCCCCTAGGAACATATACATGCAAAGGATTAAAATCATGGTTATTCACTAGCAATTGTGTGAAAATATATTGATGAACCTCTCGATTCTAATCTATTTTCTATCAAGAAAAATGGGTTCACCAATAGCCGACAAGAGACAATTTTAAAAAAAGCTTCCAATTGAAATAAAATTATAGTAATAACAATGAGAAAATATATCGAAACACATTAATAAATACTAATAGGTATCAAACGTTTACTTTCGCATATTCAAATTTAGTTTTAAAATAGGTGAAAAGTTATCTAATCTAGAACATCAGAACAACAGACAGAAGTCACACTTAGGTAGCCTTTTCCTTTGTCCGACTTTGAAACACACATGTTCCACCGATTTCGTGAAAATGAAACACTGGTTGCTCAGATGGCCCTGGAATACAGTCGAGTTACACCAAGGTTAATGCATACTCTCGTTAGTTGCAGTTTCTGTCAAGAAGCCATTCCGAACATTTTTTATATATACTAAATAATAATAAACTAATGCTTGTTAATAATTTAGCTATCTACAATCAAGCAAGAATAAGCTATAATTAACAACCTTTTTTTATATTCAATACTTGAAATTGCATTCAATTGCACAATTACAAAAAAAAAAATATCCAGTAATATTCCAATCCATAATAATTCAAACTCAATAAATACATCATCAATCAAATTTTATCTATATAAACAAATTTGTCCAAATCCAATACTGAATTTACATCAAAGTGCAAATTCAAGGATGTATTCAAGTGTAATTAAACTTCTCAAGTATTTAGTATAATTGATATCAATGCGAATTATTGTGTCTCATGTGAAATTTCATTAATAAAATAATTAATTAAATAATTAAATAGATAAATTTCAAAATTAATTTATTAAAGTATAAAATTATAAGATACCAAAATATAACAGACATAATGTTTATTGACAAACTCAAATTCAAGCGAGAGATTCTACTCCACAGGTTCCAATAGGCAAGAGAAGTGGTTCCTTCATGAATTTAATAGAACAAACATAACAATAATAATTCTAATGAGTTGCTATTGATATTAATTGACATAATAGAAATCAATTGTCTCAATAAAAATTCCAATTTCAATTTTTCCCTAACGCTAAATTTAGATTTTACACTACCCATAACTATAGTCATGATAAAAATTGAAGAAAAAATAATTATAAGTTAAAGAGTACCTTGTGTTGGGCCACCGTGGGGAGTAAAATCGTCGGGGAGACTTTGAGGGAGGAACCAAAGTGAGAGAACACAAAATGAGAAGACACCACATCTAACTCAAAACCTTAAGGTGTCAAGTTTATGGGTCTCTCATCTTATAAACTCCTCACTTCTCCTTGCTCTCAAGGCTGTGGGACTAACACCTCACACTTGAACATCAACAATCTCCCCCTCAAGCGTGAGTCTCCACATCGAGCACAACTCCCCTAGCTCGTTCACTACATTTTGAGTATTCGTCCATCACACCGCCGCACAACATCGCGGGACTCGCCGCTCGAACCACCTTGTCGAGAGGACTTTCGATGCTTCTCATAAATACTCCTTAAAACCACTTCCCTAGCTCCTTCACCACATTTGAGTATTCGTCCATCACACCACCGCAAACCACCGCGAGACTCACCGCTCGAACCATCTTGTTGAGAGGACTTTCGATGTTTCTCATAAATACTCCTTAAAACCAGACCGATCAACCATCGGCTCTGATACCACTTGTTGGGCCACTGTGGGGAGCAAAATCATCGGGGAGACTTTTCAGGGAGGAACCAAGTGAGAGAACATAAGATGAGAAGATACCACATCTAACTCACAACCTTAAGGTGTCAAGTAAATGGGTCTCTCATCTTATAAACTTCTCACTTCTCCTTGGGACTAACCCCTCACACTTGAACATCATCACTTTGATACCCTAATATGTCTTTTAGAAAAAGTACTAACAATAGTGATATTAGAATTTAAGCTGGAGTACCTCTCTTCAAGCTGCCACTAGCGCTAGTTGTAACCGATGAGCAAAACAATGTACATAATATGCTTGTGGAGAATCTTTAAGAAACATAACGTTTGCAAACCATTCCACTCACCTCGCATATTGCTAGCACCATCATACCCTTGACCCCTAATGTTTTCAACTTGGAGATTATGGTGAGAAAGGATAGAGATCAATTCTTTCTTTATAGTTATTGCACTAGTATCAATGGCATGCACGAGATCAAATAATCTCTCTCTAACAAAACCATCTAAATTAAAGTAACAAATCTCAAAACAATAGTCATTTGCTCCTTTTTAGATTCATCTCTAACTTCATCAACAATAATGCAAAATTTGGCATCTCCAATTTCTTCTCTAATTAAATTTCTCACCTTAGTAGCAAGAATATGTAAAAAAAAATTTTAACATCACTTGATATATATACTTAGCAGTTCTTGGAGCATTTTCCAAAACATTCTTTTTGACTCTTTTATTGTAAGATTTCAAAAATTTCAACATTTCAAGAAAGTTACCTCTATTGCTTGAGCTTTGGCTTTCGTCATGTCCTCTATATGTGCAACCTTGAAATGTCAACCAATTGATGCAATCTATAGACGCTCCTAACCGAATTTGGTTATTTTCAATCTTTTCTAATGTTTGCTTATGAAGAAGTCTGTCATTATGTTGTGATTGCTTCATCAAATCATCACCTGATTTTAGCGATTTATGATGGAATAAATTGGGTCCTTTTTCAATGAGATTAAGAAGAGCACATTATTTTCCACTATTTCCAATTCCTGAAACTATTATAAAAAAAAAACATTTGAACCTGTGTTGATGGAAGGTTCCTTTGCAAAAAGAAAGCATGGAAACAATATATAACATCATCTTTTATAGAATATTCTAACTAAGATGGGTACAATTTTAACCACGAAGCTTGAAAATGAAGATGATTTTTATCACCGAAAAATGGATAGTTATCAAGTATTGGTTGATGTGCCGCAACTTTGATATATGCCCGATGAATTTCATCTCTTTAATTTGGAGGAAACTTTCAAATCATTGGTCGCATTGCAGGATCTCTTTCCAAATGAAAAACATCTAGTTGAGTCGGAAGAAGTCGTTGACGCTTTGAACTATTCAGTGGTTCCTCAAGTATTGAAGTAGTAATATAGTAGAAGTATCTTCGATCCCTTGTTCTCTTCTTTTGAATAATTTATCAATGGTTTTTAACTTGCCCATAATTCAAATGGCCAAATAGATTCCTAAAATTGATAATGTACTTAGCAAAAGGTGTAAATTACAATTATAATCTTAACAAAATATAAAAAAATATTCCAAATCAAAACAAGACCACATAGTAACATTGATAATACAAAATTATAATTAAATAACGAATTAAAAAATACAAATATACACGCAATATATCATACTAGTTACTAACATACCGTTAAAGATACAAATCTGAAATATACAAGTAATATATCATACGAGCAATATATCATTAAACCCTAATAAATTTATTCAAATCAAGAAAAAAAATTAAAATTTGCTTTATCTATTTTAATATTTTATTACTTATATATAATTCTTGAAAAATTAAACACTTGAGTTTTTTACGGCTTTGCTTCTCTTTCTTTGTGAGAAGAAAAAAAGGGACCACTTGTTGAAAATGTGAACAATGTTATGAATTATTGAGCCGCCGGTTACTATGCAGCACTATGCTGCATAGTAACCCAATAAATCATGGCCGTCCATTCCTAATCAAGTTACTATGTTGCATAGTAAATGAATCATAGCCGTACATTCCTTTTCATGTAATAGTAAATCTTTTACTATAAATAGGGCTATGATTTCATAAGTTTTTCATATCTAGAAATCAATAAGAATTTCATATTCTTGTTCTCTCTAATTCTCTCTCTTGTTTTTCTATTGTTCTCTCTATTATAGCTTTAGTTCTATAACACGTTATCAGCACGAGGCTCTGATCAATTTGCTTCGAAGCACGAAGCTCTAATTAATTTTCTTTGAAGTAAGGTACTAATCTTTTACCATGTCTAATCTTTCTCGTCTCGAATTTGTACCCCTAAATATATCTGGTAATAATTTTCTATCATGGATACTTGATGTTGAAATCCATCTGAATTCAATGGGTCTTGGAGACACCATTGAGGCCAATAATGACGCATCCCTGAAGGATCGCGCTAAAGCCATGATATTCATTCGTCGTCATCTTGACGAACCTCTGAAAAATGAATATTTGACGTTAAAAGATCCTGAAGTTCTGTGGCAGAACCTTCATGATAGGTATAATCACCAGAAGACGGTTATACTTCCTCGTGCCCGTTATGAGTGGACGCATTTGCGTATACAAGATTTTAAAACCATCAGTGATTATAACTCGGCTATGTTCCGAATTACCTCACAGCTGAAATTGTGTGGTGAAATGATCACTGATTATGATATGCTGGAAAAGACCTTCACTACCTTCCATGCCTCGAACGTGCTCCTGCAGCAGCAGTATCGAGAGAAGGGATTTTATAAATATTCTGAATTAATTTCATGCCTTCTTGTTGCTGAGCAGAATAATGAACTGCTCATGAAAAATCATGAAGCTCGCCCTGCAGGCGCTGCCCCACTCCCTGAAGTGAATGTGGCAAATCATGACCTCGGAAGGGATAAAAGGCAAGAAATTAATAAAAGAAAATTTTATGGAAAGAGAAGGAATAATAAGAAAAGATCTCACCTGAAGTGGGAAAGGAATAATGGGCACAATAAGAAAACAGAAAACAAATGCTTCCGTTGTGGTGGTATTGGTCATTGGTCGCGTACCTGTCGTATCCCAAGACACTTGGTTGATCTTTACCAAGCATCCTTAAAGAAAGATAATAAAGAAAAAGAAACAAATTTTGTTTCAAAGGATGATGCTGAAACTTCAACCACTCAC
>JASCZI010213444.1:0-10293 GCA_036250425.1 Stylosanthes scabra
TTATATATATATATATATATATATATATATATATATATATATATATATATATATATATATATATATATATATATATATAATCGAGCCACCGGGCCGGGGCCGGGGCCGGGGCCGGGTGACCCGAGCCTTGGCCCAGTCCTGACTTCATATATATATCGGGCTGGCTTCATAATTTTTAGGCTGATTTCGGGCCACTTTAAAACCGACAAAAAAATGGCTCAAATTTCATTGGGTCCGGGCCGGGCTTCGAGCCAGTCCAGGTCATATACACCCCTAATTCAAATATATAATTGCAATAAACACTTTTAAAGATTTGATGTCTTGTACCGTTTCTTTTTAACGTTTTAAAATAGCTAATTCAAAAATTCTAAAAATCTCATACATTTAAAAGTTAAAATTATAATCTAATAAAATTCAAAAATACAAAAGGTTATTGGATTGGAGTGCACCGCGTGTATATATATGATTTTGTATATATATGATTTTAGATGCGTTAAGAAAGTATTTTGTATTTTATTATATCATTTTGGATGTATTTAATATAATTTTAGTATATTTTAAAATTTTCTCGACACATCCAAAATAATAGACATAAAATAAATTAAAAACACCTATAAAATTCATAATTTTGTTATAACCCCAATTATCAAAACACATTTAAAATAATATAATTACATATAAAATAAATTGTAAACATATTCTAAACTCACCCAAATTTATCTAAAAAAAGTCAAAATCATAAAAATTAAGGTATGAAAGTTTACATTAGTCTAATTACTAAGAGAGGAAAAAGAAAAAAAAACTGCACAAGAAATAATAAGCAGTTAGTTAGGAAAACACATTATTCTGTTTATTTAATTAAAATTAAATTATCTAGATATGATTCCTTTTAAATAGGAGTACAAATAATAAAAAACTTAAAATAAATTAGTATTTAGATTTTATGGATGAATTGTGGATCATAAATTATGAATCTATAGCTTTATTCAATCCGGTAATACTTTGTCCAAATTGATAGTTACTTTTTTTTGGACTTGAAAATTGATAGTTATTTTGACATGGATAGAATATTTGTTGCAGTAATACTACGATCCAAATAATTTCACCAACCAAAATCAACTAAGTATTTTTAACTGACTCTTACAAAAATAGCATGAAAACACGCGCCCACTACAACTGCATCTTTTCCTCTTCCTTCTCATCCTCCTTCTCCTCCTTCTCCTTCTTCTTCTTCTTCCTTGTTATCGTGCTACTACTGTCGCCGCCATTGTTGTCATCGCTGCAACCACCATCAACGTCGTTGTTGCAGCTGCCATTGTCTTCTTCTTCTTCTTCTTCTTCTTCTTCTTCTTCTTCTTCTTAAGATCATCATTGTGCTGTGGATTTTTATGAAAAACAGAATGGGATTTTCATGTAAAATAGAACCAGATTTTTAAGAAAAACATAATTGGATTCTTGAAAAAAAAAACGAAGTGAATTTTTATGAAAACAAATCCGGATTTTCATGAAAAATAAAACCGGATTTTCATGAAAATAAAAGCAGATGAAGTGTGAATTTTCATGAAAAACATAATCGAATTTTTACGAAAACAGAAGTAGAGGAAGAGCGGGAGAAGAAGAAGACAACAAATCAAAACAAAACCAGATTTTATAAAGAAAAGAAGTGAATTTCGTTGAAAAATAGAACTGGATTTCATTGAAAAAATCCAATGGCGTTTTCGTTGAAAAACAGAACCGGATTTTATTAAATAACAGAAACTGATTTCTTTGAAAAGAAGAACTGAATTTCTTCTCCTCATCTTTTTCATCATCATCATCATCATCATCATCTTCTTCTTCTTCTTCTTCTTCTTCTTCTTCTTCTTCTTCTTCTTCTTCTTCTTCTTCTTCTTCTCTGTTACTGCGTCGTTGCTGTCGTTACCGTTGCCATTTTCCTCCTTTTCCTTGTTGTCGTGGTCATCGTAGTCTTCTTCTTCTCCTTCATCTTCTTCTTTTTCTTCTTCCCACTGCCAATGTCATTATTGTCGTCACCATCGTCGTCCCCGTCTCCTCCTCCTCCTCTCCTCACCGTCGATGCTGTCGTTGTCGTCATCGGAAGAAGCAGATGAAGGAAGGAGAAGAAGAATGATGAGACGAAGAAAAAGAATGAGGAAGAAAGGAAGGTGGTTGGCAGAGAACAAAAAACTCATTTTCATTAGCGCGTGAGGAAAATAGTTTGGTTTAGACTTAATTGGTTAAAATACTTATGTATAATTATTCTATTTATTATTTGTCACAAGTAAGATTGACTAAATAAATTAACAGTTCATACTTCACGGCATTAAACCAAAGACTGGGAAGGCTGGAATGTTAGAGTGACAGAGTAATTGGATTCATTTCAAAAGCAAATAGTGTGCTTAAAGAACACATTATGATTTTTTTTTAAAGAAAATAAACTAATCAACCATATGTGTTTATTTCTACACCCTAAATTATTGTGTTGATTCACAACTAACGTGATCCAAAACACAAGAGTTTGAATATTGGAGTAAAAAGATTCATACTCCCCCTTTCACCAAATCTAATAATATCACATCAGAAATTTTGATTAGCTCCCTAGTCCTGCTATATCCTAAATCCTAATCCTAAACTTTCTAAGGTTGTTGAATTATGTGCGTGGATACATAATTGGATGTACAGGATAAATTCATTGTTAAAAAACCTTAAAATTTTGTGCTAAACATAGCATTGTTTTTCTAAAAAAAAAAATTTCTAAAATATTTCTATGAAAAGCTAATCCTAAGTCCGAACTCATATTGGCATACCACAATTAACGCTTCAGCCTTCAAGATCAAGAAAAAACTATGCTTTAGACGAGAATTTATATATATATATATATATATATATATATATATATATATATATAATATATATCAGAATTGGAAAATGGCACAGAAGAAAGAAAATATCAAATTAAAATTGAAGAGTATGAGGAAGCAGAGGATGAAGAAACATCTGGATTGATTAAAGGCTATAATAATAAGAATAATAATAATAATAATATAGGAAAGTTAATACATGACTAGTGGCTGAATATTACAAAAAGTGAAATCACTTCACCTTTTTTTTTGTACCGAAACTACTTCACCCTTCTCTCTGTCGCTCTATTGAGATTAACTTGGACCATAGTAAATAAACCATTACTGTCATGGAAACAACCACATACATGTTTAAATCTGCATTTTCTTTTGTCCAAAAAAAAAACCTGCATCTTCTTGTAAATCACCAGCATATAATAAGTCACTTTCTTTTCCCTTCTTTCTCCTTTTTAGTCACTTCATTTTTTCCTTTCATTCATTTTACTATGAATTAATCATGATTGAAATTACCAAATATATTTCCTAAATGAAAAATCTGAAAATGAAAAAAAGAAATCCAATCATATGTTATTACTTGTAAAAATGTGAATAAGTGCCAAAATTTAGCTATCAAGGCAAAACAAACGACAAGATGAGATAACAAAAGTTTTTTAATTATAAAAAATTATATTAAATACTAATTTTTTTTATGTGACCGAAATAAAAGTCATTTTTTAAAACATTATCTAAATTGAAACTTATCTAGTTAAAGTTTATTTTGATTAGCATGTATTTTTAACCTATTTATTAAGGAGGTAAAATATTATTTTGATCCTGATCAAATTTTAAATTAGTCCATAATATTTCAATATATCATACTATTTTAGTTCTAAAAAATTTCAAACGTTTTATTTTAATCTAAAAAATTTTAAACAATATTAATATTGTCTCATCATTAAATTTGAGATAAAAAGATAATCAAAAAAGTAACATCGACATTAATTCTTCATCTCGACAACCATATAAAACATTATTATTGTAAAAAAAGTAAAATAATATTTAAAAATATGAAATTAATTATCGTTGCAAGAAAAAGTAAAATAATAATAAAGAAACTATAAAATTAAGGTTATAAATCTTTTCATTAATTCCTTAGTTTTTTTTCTAATTAACTTTTTTTTCTAACTATAATTTTTAGGGTGCCCACCACTTGGAGAATTAACATAAACATCATTGGCTTCATTAATTATTCATTTTAAATTTAGCGGTAGTACTAAAAGATGATATTTGAAAATTTTTTGGATCAAAATAGAACGACTAAATTAGAAACCAATATAGAATTTTATTAGGACTAAAATAATATATTACCTTTATTAAAATGAGAATCCATTAAAAAATGATTTTTTTCCTCCAAAATTAGATTTTCAAACAAAAAACCTGAAAAAAATCTCTTTCACAGTCCCATAAAAAAACCAATACAATACACTTAATCCTACTCAAATCTAAATAATTTATTATTATTTTAATTTTTTTAATTAAGCATTTACGAATGCATTGGCATATTTTGTATCTTTTCATCTTTTAAAAAGAAAATAACGATCTACTATGATTTTTTTTCAGTCTAAAGACCTAATTAATTACAGATCCTTACAAACCAACTTATAAAGTCAATAAAAAAAAGAGGCAACTTATAAATTGGAGTTGAAAAGTGAAAACAAAAACTTAGTCAACATACAGGCTTTGATTGAAATAAGGCCTGAGGCCCACACCAAAAGGCTCGGCTGAGCCAATCTCAAAGCGTTCAAAAGAATAGCCATCCACACTAAACTCCCCAAGTCCCAACTAAGGTGGACAAAATGGACATTACCTAACTCACAATTTGCGGCAACGTTAAGGCCAGTTGCTGCCCCTCCGTGTCACATATTTGTTTTAGTTCACTATACAAAAGTCCAAATAATCTACACCGTTACAATTTTTTATATTAAATCTCTGTGATCAGTGTTAGAAGTATACGGTATTCACTGAAAGTATACTTCCATACGGGATAAGCTTCCAATAATATAATTAAGAAAGATGTAATTAGGACGTACCAATGGTGTTGATGCGATTTCAGTGACATTGAAGATGATCGCCATTTCTGTGTGGTTTTGAACTGAGCTTCTGTTTTTCCTTTCTTTTTTACTTCCTTCCATGGCGTTATCCAAACTCCAAAGCCACGTAACAGAACACTAACCCTCGGTTTTGCCAAAATAACATATGTGCCATTGCGCCATTACCTACAATAACTACACCAAGAGTATTACAAAATAAAAAAATCCACGCTCCATCTCTCACCCCTAAAGCATTGGGGCACTCACCTAAAAAAGTTTTAAAACCTATGATCGCAACTAACACTATTCTTCCTTCCTCATCCATGAACTATGATCTTCCTTTTTAAAAATCACCCATCTGTGTGGTTGAAATTTCCATTGCTTTGTCCATCAAATTTATACATCTCACCACCGAAGCATTCTTAGCTTATCAAGCAATCATATAGCAAAAATGTATAGCTCATATGGTTTGAAACTAAGCACTAAGATTTTTTTTAGAAATATATATATAAAGATCTTTTATAAAAGTAAAAGTAATTTTATGTTTGGATATCTCATGTAATAATATCTTTTTATTTGTCAATTGTGTTCGAGTAAAATAATATAGAAGTACTTTTTTGTTTATTCATTATGTTAAAAATATCTTTTTCGAGTAAAAAAATCTTTTGAAAAAAAATATAAATTGTATCTTTTAAAAAAATATATTTTGTTTATTTTATTAGTATTTTTATTTTTACTACTAGAAATTTACTAAATACATAAAAACAATAAAAAAAATTATAAAAAAATCTTTTTAATTAAATAATGACATCCAAACCAACTCTAACTCAAAAATTAAGGCAAACATTAATATAAGCATGTAAAAGATCAATGCTACATATTAAAAGAAAAGATACCTTGTGAAGTAAAGGAAGAAAACCCACACTAATATTATTTACAATAAGAATATTAGTTTGTTCATTAATGTGAACAATGCTGGACTTCAACCTTGAGCTACAAACCAGGAATAAAAAATTATTACTTTCATTATTTCACCTTCCATGTCGGTAGTAGTAGCTATGTTATACCAAGGTGAACGCAAGAGAAGAATCAATCATGGAGTCTCTGTCCTATCAACTTTTGTAGTCCTTATTTTAGTCATTTATATTGTGGTGTATATTTTCCTAATTCTTTAAAGTATTGTTTAACTACTCATCATGCAAGAATATGTGAGATGTACCCTTCTCCATAAGGAATCCGTGCTTCATATTTGCACTTCTATGAGAATTGAAAGAGTATGACAAATCATAAACCTATAGATAAAATCAAAACCCATACAAAATAAAAAAAAATCCATTCTCCCTTTGTCACCCTAAAGCATATGAACGCATGATCACAACCAACACAATTCCTCCTCATCCATGAGCTATGATCTTCCTTATTAAACATCACCCATCTATGTCATCGAAATTTCCATTGCTTTGTCTATCAAATTTATGCTTCTCACCACTGTTATAGAGCCTTCTTAACTTATCAAGCAATTATATAGCAAAACTGTGTAACTCATATTATTTCAAATTAACTCAAAGATCAAGACACTCGTACTTCCATAAGAAGCATATCAATTCAAATAATTCTTCATCACTCCATCCATTAATGTACAACAGTTAAACATTTTGACTTTAGTCATTATTTGTCCCTAAAATACTTGTTAATTGAACCCTTTCTCATCATAAAACCTTTTACATTTTAGTTTTTTAAAAAAAATATTTTTCCCCACTTTTGCCTTTGTGTTGGATAATAATCTGATTGCAGCTAACTCTGTAATATTTACATGTTACCTTGTGATCTTTCATGTATAGTATTTATTTATGCACTCAGAAACCAAATAAATAATGATAAAATTACATGTGAAACAGTAGATGTATTATTAAGGATGACCTAATATAATTATTCTCAAATATTCTCAAATCAGTAGATGTAACTACTTAATGTGAAACATGAGTTGTGAAATTCTGGAATCATCAACGATGTACCAAAATCTATTGAAAAGCATGTGTTCTGTTCTTTACTCAAAAATTGCATGTGTTCTATATATTAAATAATCTTTTATTTATTTATAATCAAGTTTAGTATATTAATAAGTACTATTGTACTAATATAGTTATTAAACATTTTTTATAAATTAAATACATGTAATGATAATAAAATGTGAGGTTAAGTTTTTTATTTAAGGCTTCAAAAATAATGAAATTTTTTTTATAAACATATATAAATGAATGATATTTTAGGAAGAAAAGAAAATATGCACCAAACCCCTCATATCCTCCTTTTATATTTTATAGATACTTAATAACTATTTCAACTAAATTTTAAATTATTTTGAATCAGTTTGTATTTGAAAATTCATGTAATTGATCATCGATCTTAATTTATTTTAACCAATCTTTTTAGTCATCAATTCTTAACAACTTCAATTTATAGTTTGATATTATGTTTTAACTAATATTTTTTAATATTAATAATTAAATAATGACTAGAATAAATTAAAATTGATGTAGGATTATTCAATAAAAAACTGATATAGAAGTTAATAAAGATCACTTTTATTTTGATATGCGGCAAATAAAATTTGCAATGAAGGGCATAAGTATATATCCATGTATAGTTGCCCCACAAGTTACAATTTCACTCTCAGTATTATGTGATTTTAATGAATAGGTTACAAAACCTAAGTGTATCATCTCCAGCACCAGTGACAATAGTTTGCCCATCTGGAGAGATGGCAAGATATAGAACTCTATAAGTATGGCTTGTAAGAGTTGCGAGCTTAGACATGGTGAGTATCTCCAAACTATTATCTGGTTCTGGGAGTAGCCATGTGTGCTTACCAGTTCATTAACATTTTTAGACTATGCAAGATTACAAACCTGATTTCGAGTGTACATACAGCTTAAGTGTGAGTTTGTACTTGTATTCCAGAAAAAAAAAAATAAATACATCGATCTGCAGTTCCTCCCCAGATGCAAGGAGTCCATAAACACGAGGATACCATGCTATTGTTTTTCATTTATTGCTTTGGTTAGTTTGACCTTACTCTTAATGCATGCACCAAAAGCAAAATACACATAAGTAATATTCTAGAGAAAATATACTTAGATTCCACATTCTCTATTTTTCATATTCATAGAGTATATATTTTAAGTTTCAACGGTAGAGTATATAGTTTTTATGACACATTTGCCATTGGAAATTGAATGACATGTAAGATGACATTAATTTTTGGCCAAATGACTAACATATTTCCACATTGTCAACCATTATTTATTTTTCCGATATAACCCCACTTACAAAGTCCCATCCTAGAGATGAGGGAGAAAGTCTAAAACAGCAATCAAATAAATAACCAAGCAAAATATAAATCAATCAAGGTAGAACACATGTAAACTCTATAGCTAGAAACAGGTGAGGTAAGTCTTATGAAGTTGTCTCCTTAATTCCATTAACCAATACATTTTTTATTTTTCTTTGTAAATTAGAGAAAGTTATACCCCATATTTTTACATTTGGAAGTAACTAATTACCATAATTTTGTTCCAAAGCAAACATAATTATATAGAAAGATTACCTTGAGATTGGGCATGATATCGAAGGACAATTCCTCATGGGTCCTTCTCTCCTTGATGAATTAAGGTTTTGGCACTTGAAGATGATTTAATGTGGAGTATAAAGGAGAAACGAAATTAAAAAAATCAGAATCTTCCAACGCGTTTAAAATTTGAAATGCTCTTAATCAAAATTCTGGAAAGTTTGATTTCTGAATTTTTAATATAATTTTTTTTGAGAGTATAAAGGTATGATTTAGTACAGTGAATAGAAAAAGTTAAGGTCAAATATTTTAATTTATTTTAATCAATATCTTTAATATTGATGGCTAATTACTGAAAAAAAATAATAAAATATGCTGGTCATCTAACATTGCTCATAGTGAATCTTTACTCATTATTCATTAGTTATCTTTACCATTTTGAAAACGGTATATGATGCTAATATATAGATTTTGGTATTTAATATTCTATTTTCCATTCTAACCTTATTATTAATTAATAACTTTTAAAACTAATTTTTAAATATTTAAACTACAAAAGTATTTAAAAAAATTTAAAATTTTGATAAAAATGACTAAACACATTACTTGGTTAAAGAAAACAGAAAAATGCAAACAATTAATGTTTGCTCATTTCTGTTAAGTTGGATGATTTTAATAAAATATCAACTTCATGTAAATTGACTGCATCGGAGTATCATTAGAATCTTTATTATTAATTGTCCCACCATTTTCACTTTTAAATTGTTTTAAATCAAAAAGTCGCTCTAACAATTTCATTAGTATGAACTCACTCTCATATTCTTGTAAAATCTAAAAAAATCTAATATTTTTTTACTGATCCAATATTTCTTAACTCCAAAAAATGTCCCGACAAATGAAAATTTTAGCAGTTGATGAGTGATTTTTAAACTTTTTGTTATAAATTCAAACAATTAATATCACTAGACCAAGATAACTTTGATGAATTATTTTTTAGTTCATTAAACATCTATATTAATTAGAAAATATAATATATCATTTTATACTAATATAAAATATAAATTAACTTGGTCTAATGGTAAAAGAATTACTTTTTATGATCGAAATTTTTGGTTCAAACCCCACTCAAAACATAATTTTTAAATAGATCTATATTCGCATGCTGACATCGTAAATCCATAACACCAAAGATCAATTTTTGTAGCGCTTTGCTAGTGTGGTGTAATGATTGTATCTTTTTTTTTAGTGAATGTTATGTCCCTGTTAAAATGTGACTCAGAATAACAAAAATGTATATGTTATAAATGTTACCACATTCATATGTGGATGTCCTACCATGATTTTATGTTGAAGCATTAAGATCAATAATGGAGCATTAATGAAGAATTAGTGGAGCACTTATTAAGTGGGTTTGGTAATTAATATTCTAGTAATATTTAGCCAAATTCTTCATCTATAAATAGAGCCAAAACTTCAAAACTTAATGTAGATGAACATAGAGAACTAGCATGCAAGCATATGATGATTTGCTAAGTTACTCTTGTAATTTCTTCTTATACAATATAATTCTCTTACTCTCATATAAATTTATCCTTCTCTTTATCTAGTATCATTATAATTTCACAACACGTTATCAGCACGAGGCTCTAACCAAAATCTTGTTAAGGTATTATTATATACTATTCATACGTTCGGTAACTATTCATACGTACGGGTACTATTCATTTATACGGCCACTATTCACACGTGTTGCTGTATATTTTTACAGTGATTGTTAACGTATATTGGGTTTGTTCTC
>JASCZI010213448.1:0-10267 GCA_036250425.1 Stylosanthes scabra
GCTAGGTCAACGGTGTTTTGGGAAAAGGGGAGTGGAAGGGGTAAAGGGTAAGAGGGGAATGGCGCCAATACACTTCTCCGCTGCGCTTTTTATTATTATTTTTTTTTCTTGCTCTTTAATTATTTTCCCCAAGTAATAATTGACATGATTCTTAATAAGATATGTTTCCTTAAATTATGTTTTATATTTTCTATACTATTAAATAGCGATGCGAGAAAGGGGGCTGTATCCAAAACTTTCTTTTTCCAAAATATTCTTTACTATATATGTTTTAAGAAATTATTTTTTCACTTTTTAAAAAATTACTATTCATCTATTTTGTGTCCTAAAACACTTGTTAAGTTTATAAAAAATTTTAATTAATAAAATATTGGAACAAAAAATTTAAAATTTATTTTGTATTTATTAAATACAAAAATGTAAAATTTTTCATTTATGGTAAATTATCTTACGACTTTAAGAAACGTATTAACTAAATCCAAAAAATTATAATTATTTTGTTGAAATTAAGAATCAAACAAATATATACATATCGTATTAACTAATCTTAAATATATTATTATAATTTGTATTTAAGTTATGAAATTGTGAATTAATGCGTAAGACTGTTATAAAAAAATTAAAAGGAGATTTAACATGCATAATTTATGGGCTCGTCTAAAAAGAGCTTAAACATTTTGTGCGCATTGGATATAATTAAATTTTATTAAATGAGAATCAATGAATATAATTAAAGTAGAACCTTAATAGATATAGAACATATTAATAACGAATAAATAAATATCTTTTGATATACAATATTTTAGAAGAACAAATGTAATAATTTTTTTAAAATAAATAAATATAAGACATATAAAATATAAATACATAAAAATATATTTTTCAATTCTCATATACCTTTTCTTAGTTATCTCGAAATTCATTTAGTCATTTGGATAGCATGATTTTTCATAAAATTTCTATATAAAATAATTAAATTTTATTTCATTTTTTATAATCCACCCTAATAAATAAAAAAAAAAACTGAATTTATCACATATGTCAACAAATATAAAATAAAATTTAATGACTTTATATTTTATTTATTGCAACAAAAAATAACATCTTATTAATATAAATTTAATTTTAATATAATTAAAAATCACTCATTCTTATAATTAATTTTGGTAAAAAAAATATTTATATTTTTTATAAATTAATTTTTTATTTAAATATATTTTGTAGAAATAGAAATATTCCTTTTTTAATTTATGTACTAATATGTTATATATTTATTAAAATCCATTAATGATTTTACATTCTCATTTAATAAAAATCAATGGTTTATAATAAATGACGCATTTAATGCGCACATAATGTTTGAGGTCGTTTTAGACGAACTCATAATCTATTAACCTTCACTAAAAAATGAAGGGTTATGTGGGCAATTAAATAAAATAAGAGTTTTGTTCTATGTGTAATCTTATTTAAACTCTTCGTTTTTCTTTCTTCAAAAATCAAAACTCTTTAGTTATTTGCCATGAAAAGGGTTACTTTAATCTTCATGAATAACAAATCACTTTTAATATATATGTTCTTCCTGAGATGAATTATTGGTGTCGGCAGCCGCCGGCACTATGCAGCACTATGCTGCATAGTAACTCAATAAATCATGGCCGTTCATTCCTAATCAAGTTACTATATTGCATAGTAGATGAATCATAGCCGTTCATTCCTTTTCATGTAATAGTAAATCTTTTACTATAAATAGGGCTATGATTTCATAAGTTTTTCATATCCAGAAATCAATAAGAATTTCATATTCTTTCTCTCTATAATTCTCTCTCTTCCTTTTCTATTATTATCTCTTCTATAGCTTTAATGTTATTATAGCTTCAGTTTTATAACACTTCCAATATTTATATGGTTAGATGGCATTGCTCAATCTCATATGGTTTTTTTTATGACTTTGAGATGGACAACAATCATAACAAAAGCATAGTTTTGTTAAAAACCTAGATAAATAAATCACTAGTTTAGAATGGGCTTAGGCCCGTTTAAATAATTAAAAAAAAATTCACTAGTTTAGAAAAGTAAGAACTTAAAGTCCAAAAAAAAAAATAGAAAAGCAAGAACTTTGTAAAAAAAATAAAAAGCAAGAACAAATGAACTCCCACACCTCATAAAGAAGGCATAAGGAGTTCAGTTCACAGGAATCAAACATTTTAGAAAAGAAAAGAGCTTGTACACTTCGGTTTGATCAACGGCATTTAGGATGAGCTACTCCAAACTCCAAAGGCCAAGATATGTTGGCAATCATGGTGGTGAAACTAAGCTTTCATGATAAATCCGGAAGCGCCCATAGTAATTCACGTAGCTGGCAATGACAGGGAACTCAAAGGTGCCATCATATAAGTTACACAGAACTATCTTTGAATATGATGCAGTCGCAACAAGAACATCATTACAATGGCCCTAAAGGAGAAGATACCAGCCGGTGGAAGAAGATCATGACCAATTTAGTCCAAGATTGAGGCTCTCCATACTCCTTCATCAGCCACACAGAGTCCAATGAGTTTTCTCATGACAAGAACAAACTGCAAGGCAGTTCTTCAGCACGCATAACTTCGTGAAGCCGGAATCTTCCGGATCCTCACATGGCAGAGAAAACTCATTAAAAGTCTCCTTCACCAAGCCAAGAGAAAGAACCAAGCGATCTTGCCGGAAGCCTCAGCAAGATTTCTCTGATGACTTCATCCGGAAGGTCCGGCAGCGCCGGCTGCGATGGCGTTACCGCCGAAGACAACAAAGGCTTCCTGTTCGACTCGTCATAATGATGAGGCTGCGCCATAACAATTTGAAAAGGAGATCGAAACTTGTCGGGTTTCGGCGGCAAAAAGGTTTAGCCTAACAAACTTGGCAGCTCAGATCCGAAAGCTCTGCTCTGCGCTATTTATTTCCAACTTCTTTCCCGCGGGCTGCCTGTTAAGTGTGCCTTTCATTTCAAACAAAAGAGTTGAATTTAAAAAATAGAATTCTTGATATAAGTATACAGCTAATGAGAAAAAAAAAGGTTAAAAAGCCACTTAACATGCACAACTTTTGAGTTATACATTCTTTGAGTGCTGCGACGAGATGGTTAATTGGTTATGCACCAAGCTATTCTATAGAGTTAAATTTCATTTTGATCCTTGAAATTTCTAATTTGTACTAAAACTATTCTTGAGAATTCAATTGCATCATTTTGGTTGCCAAAATTGGAAAAATCTCACTAAATGGATCATTGACTCCCTTTTTATTTAATTCTTGCTAATTTTATAAATAACGTGGCAATTGTTTTGCATGTTGGACAGCATGAAACGATATCCCTTTATTAATGTTGCTAAATAATCATTAAAACACTATTGTCTAATACGTAAGAAGTATAAATGGAAGGGCTATGGAGTGGTTGGATATTAAACACGACATTTTTAAAGAACATTTAACACCATAAGTGAAACAACATCGTTTCATGTTGTACATCGTAAAAGGAAAATATCACATCACTCACAAAATTAACAAGAATTAGACACAGAAGAGGGTTAGGGACCAATTTGATGCAATTTTCTCAATCTTGAAAACTAAAATAGTGCAATTGAAATCTTGAGGACCATTTTGGTGCAAAGTGCAAACCATGAATCTCATAAACCAAAATGGGGTTTAACTCCTAGCCTATATATATAATGAAAAGTACTGTAAAAAACAAGTCTTTACACCAATCCTTCTCATATCTCAACTCTGTAGTATCATTATGCATTTCCCACATCAGTAGCTTTTTAGTAATTAGATGTAATGACTATAGTGTTCAGGTCAATTGCTTATCTAGTATGTATCTTTTATGTGGTTAAGTTGTTTAAGATTTTTCAATTTGTTCATGTGAATGATTCCTGGTAATTTCATATCATGTAAGTTCTTCTATCTTCTATAACGGAGAAAAAACTAAAACAAAGTTCAAGAGAATTTTGACGAAGTATAAAACAACTAAAAACATAAGCATTCCAAGCCTATCCATTAGCAATGTAATAATTTTCTTCCACTATCTAAGTATGTTGATTCTGAAGGATTCTAGTTAATTATTCATCACAACAAATAGATAAAGGGAAAAAAGAATATAACTGTATTGATGGGTATGCTTCTGTTTTACCAGTACAAGATTTATTGATGATGATTATGTGCCCAACACTCAATATCTTAATACTATAGATCATACATGTATTGCTTATTTCTTATCCAATGGACAAAACTAACCTTTTGACACATCAGCCAGTTCTAAGTAACAATCCAGAACCAAAATGTTGAAAACCAACATGCAAGAACTTGATAAGTTGTAATATAAAAATAGAACTTGATACTACAAAAAATCAACAGTAAGTGTAAAGGAACACCAGTAAATGATAGTCATTCCTAAATATCCTAAATAAAGCAGTAAAATTGCAGTGATATTGTGATTTAGCAATGGGGAATAATCATGTCAACAGAAAGTATAGTTTTGCAGCCCTACACCAAGTGCTAAAAAAGTATATAAATAAATCATTTAACTAGAATAGCTAGAAAGTAGATAGTGAGGCAAAGTCTTTACCAAAACAAGGTTAAAGGAATTAACTTGGATGAGCTTGCAGACATGGGCTTTTGCTGACTCTGATCCAACGCATTTCCGATCTGCTACTCAGAAGACCACAGTGTGATGGTGAAACTAAGCTTTCATGATAAATATGGAATCGCTTCGCCATCGAATGCTTAGACAATGGAGCAACTTTCATCATGTCATCTCCGTGGTTTTCAATCACAGGGAACTTAAAGTTGCAATGGTTTAAGTTATACCTAATTATTCTTGAATAAGGAGCAGCAGTCCCCAGAAGAACATCATCTTCCCATAGATACAAAGGAAGAACATGTATGCTTAGATACTGAGGGATCATAGCCAATTTAGTCCAAGATTCAGCCACTCCATACTCCTTCATCAACCAAACCTCACAATGAGTTTTCCTATGATCAAAACAAACAGCAAGGTAGTTTCTCAGCACACATAACTGTAGGGTTTTCAAATGATAATGCATATCCTTATGATAAGGCAGGGAAAACAAACTATGAGTCTCCTTCCCCAAATAAAGGGAAAGAACTAAGGGATCGAAAGGGTTAGCACCACAGGGAATAACCCAATTAAGGGCTCCGCTGCCGGGGACGAAAACCCCTTCCCTATTCTCTATCCATCTGGCATCAAATGTGATATCTTGAATCTTTCTCCATGAAGAATTATTGCCAAATGTATAAATTCTGGTTGCAGATTTATGGGGCTTTTGTTTCTTTTCCTCGTTTACGATCCCAACAAGCTTGTAACTGTGATTCACATGATCATAGCCGAATCCACAAACATTCAATAAACCCTCAAATTCAAGCTCTTGAGATGTCAATCCAGTGCAGGGGTTCCACAACATGACACTGACATTGTTATTGTGCTTATTATCAGCATCAGCATCAACCAAGCAAAGCAATCCATTGCAAGAGCCAATGATGTTGTAGTCACGTTTTCCCTCAAAGCAAACACCTTTCGTAAGAGCGTTCTCGAATACGGATCGTACGGAGAAATCTCCGAATTGGTTGAATTTGTGCCACCACCGAGGATAAGCGATTCGCGGCTCGCTGAAACTTGGTTCTGCGGCGGCGATTGAATGTCGGAGGTGGTCGGTGGCGAATTGGGAGCTGGAAATTAGGGTTTTCCATGAAGTGCAGACACTCCTTAACTGAACAAGAAACCTCGGTGGAAGCCTGAGCAGGATTTCAGTGATGAGCTCGTCTGGAAGAAATGGCGGCGGTGCGGTGGAAGAAAGGAGCAGTTCCGTGGAGATTCTTGAAGCCTTTCCCTTCGTCTTGACAGCGTCGCTGTCATCATGAGAATGCGACATTTCTCTTCCGATCATCATGCTTTCTGTATTCTGCACTGAAAATTCCAATTCCTTTGGAGAGGGCTAAGAGGATGCCATTATTGGAAACTTATAAAGAAATAAATACAAGTGGAAAATTAACACTAAGCATAGTAAAAGAGGCAACTGGTGAAAATGTTATTGCAAAAATTAAAATAATAAAAAAATGTGATAATATAAATCTTTTAATTTTTATCATTTTGATTTTCTGAAGTGTATAAATCTTTCGAGATATTCTTAGTGCTTGTTCCATTGAGTAAGTATTTTTAATGTTTTAAAATGTGAGACAATTAATTTCAAATAATATAAAGAATAAATCAATATTCTAATATTAAAAAATCAATTTTCTATGAAATTACCCGGAAAAACATCATGACCTCAGGAAAATAAACTCTTTTTAGTAATTTATTTTAAAAAGTAGTAACTTATTTATTAAAACTTGGATTTCACTAGTTCTATGCACTATTTTTGGAAACAACTACCAGTTTGTTAAAAAACTATTGGAAACTAGGTGATATACCAGTTTGGGAACTTATTTCCTTGGCATTTGGCAAGAGACCAATCAATGTATCATTTTGTTGCGCTAACTGAGTATGTTGATTCTAAGACCTTCTAACTGCTATGGACCCTTTAGATGTTAGCCAGTTCTAAATAACAACCCGGAACTAAAATGGTGAAAATAAACATGGAAGAACATAACAAGAATAGATGATCATTAAACTATGACATATTGGAGTTTCTATTTTCTTTCTTCACTAAATTCTACCCTAAAATGATAACTTATCATCTAAGACGATCACAAGTTCAGAACTGTATAGGTTTGCAGCCCTGCACCAAGTTTCAAAAACTAAATTAAAAACATCGTCTACTAAGAACCACAAGAAGATCAAACGAACTCTCATACAGCAATGAGTTCCAGCTAAAACATGACATTAACATAACATTAACAATCAAAGGAGAATCACAAAGGCAAATAATCTTTTAAGAGCTTCTAGCCTTAAGCCTTGGGATTGATCTACAACACTCAGAGCAATCTGGTGGAGCAACTTTGAAGGACACCACAATGTGACGGCAAAACCAAGCTTTCGCGGTAGATATGAAAGCATCTTGTACCTGAACTGTCAAACAAGGGAGGATGTTTGGACATTCCATCATTGGGGCTGTAAATAATAGGAAAACTCATCCCGCCATCTTTTAAGTTATGCAGAACTATTTTGTTAGTCGGAGCCACCGCCATAAGAACATCATTTTCCGAGACGTATAGGGGTCGCAAAGGAACATATCCTTGAGGATTAATGAACTGTGGGAAGTTGGGGATCTTCGCCAATTGGGTCCAACATTGATTAGTTACATCATTTTCCTTCATAAGCCATATGACCCAATGAGTCTTCTTATGGTCAAAACAAACAGCAAGGCAGTTCCTCAAGACACATAACTCAGGGATGATTCCGGGATCATCCCCGCAATCCCTACTGGGAAGCGAAATCTTCCGGTAAGTCTCCTTCCCTAAATCAAGTGAAAGGATCGCGAAATGGCAAAGCTCGCGCCAAACAATCCAATTAAGAGTGCCACTTGCATTCACAAATATCCCAATCTTGTTTGTTATAGAAACCCTCCCTCCTTCGCCAAGAAGGCTGGTAAGAGGTATATCCTGGATAGTTCTCCCTGAGGAATTTGATCCAAATGTGAAAACTCTGGTGGCGGATTCACGCGGTTTTTGATTCTTGGTTACAATCCCAAACAGCTTGTAACTGTCACTCACATGATCATAACCGAATCCGCAAAGGGATAAGAAGCCACCGATTTCGAGCGATTGGGATGTGAATCCGGTGCAGGGGTTCCACAGCAACGCGGCGTGGTTGTTACGGTCAGTGTTATGCTGCAGGCACAGCAATCCATTGCAAGATCCAATGATTCTGTAGTGGTTTCTTCCGCCGAAGGCAATGGCTCTGGTAGGTTCATAGAAAGAATTTTCCAAAACTGATTGTACGGAGAAATCTCCGATTTTGCGGTATATGCGGCTGAGGTTGTGATATGCGATTCGTAGCGATGCCGAAGTAGGATCGGAGGAGAGTGAACGTCGAAGGTGCTCGGTGGCGAATTTGGAGCTGGAAATTAGGGTTCTCCATGAACTGCACACGCTCTTTAATTGAAGGAGGGATCTTGCTGGAAGCCTGAGCATGATTTCGACGATGAGATCGTTCCCGAGGAATGGTAGCGACGGCGTCGGCGTGGTTATGAGAGGCTGCTTCTTGCTCTCGATAACAGCGTCGTCGTCGTCGTCATAGCGCGTCATGCCAACTCGGAGGATCATGGAGCAGCTTGCTAGCTCCGGTTATGGCGGAGGAGGGCCAAGGCGCAGAGGCGTAACGGGCGGTGGCGGTAAAATCCCGCAAAATCCGCGGCGGGCGACGGGCGCCTTGTAAAGTGTAACTTCTCTCGAAAATCTCAAAAACAGAACAATTGTAAAATTGACCTTATTTAAGGAAATTCATGTCTTTTGTGAAAAAAAAAAATAAAACTTAAAATATAAATTTTAAATCCTACATTATAAATTTTAAAGTCTAAATTTAAGTTATTAATATAAAATATAATTAAAAAAAGTTAAGATTTTATTTAATTAACAAAAAATGTAGTATATTTTTCTTAATAAAAGACATTTAAGAATAAATTGTATTTAATTTTAGGATAATATTAAATGTTATGATTAGTAAAAAAAATTAATTTTTTGGTTAGTAAGTTTTTATTGTGAAATTAGTATAATTATTCTTGATAAACAAAATAAAATTTGTTCCAAATAATAAGAAGTATAAAAAATAATTATTTGACAAAGTCATTTAAAAAATTTTAAAGAGCTTGGTCAAATGACATCCTAACCTCTTAGAAATATTTTCTCTAAATACTAAAGATAGTAAATTTTACTAACAAAAGTAAACTTACTCTTTGAAGAATTAAATCTCATTTTGTTACTTCAACGAATTGCACTAAAATAGTTTTTGAAATTTTAATTGCATTATTTTAATTTCGAAATTGGAAAAATTACACCAAGTTGATTCCTAAATTCATTTTTATCTAATTCTAATTAATTCCTTGAGTAAAATAGCATTTGCATTTTGTATCGAACAACATATAAAGATGTCTCTTTATTTATAATCTTAAATAATCATTAAAGCGACGTCATTTAATACCTAAGATGCATAAATTAAAGGGTTATGAAAAGGTTGTATAATAAACTATGTCATTTTTAATGATCATTTAGCATCATATGTGAAACAACGTTATTTTTTATTGTCCAACATGTAAGACAGCTATCACGTCGCTCACGAAATTGGCAAAAATTAGATCGAAAGGGATTAGGAACTAATTTGATACATTTTCTTCAATCTCAGAAATCAAAATGGTGCAACTGAAATCTCAAAAACTATTTTAGTGCAATCTGTAAATCTCAAGAATCAAAATAAGATTTAACACCTCTTTAGTTTAACACACGCACAAAAACACCTTATTTGTTAATTTGATAGAAATTTTTATTTAACAATTTCCATGTATTAGTGAATAGAAAGATTTTACATAAATAATTAACTATATA
Source organism: Stylosanthes scabra (assembly GCA_036250425.1). Lineage (NCBI taxonomy): Eukaryota > Viridiplantae > Streptophyta > Magnoliopsida > Fabales > Fabaceae > Stylosanthes > Stylosanthes scabra. The sequence continues at coordinate 9,529 of JASCZI010213448.1, forward strand.
TTATTATGTAAAAAAATAACTAACTTTTAAATTAGATATTTAAAAATTTATCCAAACACACAAGTCTAATGGCTAACCATTTGTTTATGTATAAAGTATAAAAAAAAGTTAGCAGTCTTTTGTTTCCTTTTCTTTTATGTTCATGTCAAAGGCTTGCCAAAGCTAGAAATCCATTTCTTCGAAGGTTTATACTCTGTTAGTCCCACGATATCACTATCATGCATCATCATTTAAAGTGGAAAAAAAAAATACAGGAAAAAATGTTGAGAATGTTATAAGCAAGTGGGGCGGCTAAGCCGCCGGTTACTATGCACTTGCATAGTAACCCAATAAATCATGGTCGTCCATTCCTAATCAAGTTACTATGTTGCATAGTAAATGAATCATAGCCGTTCATTCCTTTTCATGTAATAGTAAATCTTTTACTATAAATAGGGCTATGATTTCATAAGTTTTTCATATTCAGAAATCAATAAGAATTTCATATTCTTGTTCACTCTAGCTCTCTCTCTTGTTTTCTCTTATTCTCTCTTTTATAGCTTCAGTTTTATAACACGTTATCAGCACGAGGCTCTGTTCAATCTGCTTTGAAGCACGAAACTCTAATCAAGTTTCTTTGAAGTAAGGTAATAATTTTTACTATGTCTAACCTTTCTCGCCTCGAATTTGTACCCCTAAACATATCTGGTAATAATTTCTTATCATGGATACTTGATGTTGAAATCCATCTGAATTCAAT
>JASCZI010213464.1:0-10150 GCA_036250425.1 Stylosanthes scabra
TTTTGACTAGAATGTCACATAGAAACTTCATTTTGGGTGGTAAATTGTTTCATATGAGGTGTTGTGCGCATATATTAAATTTGATTGTTAAGGATGGGTTAGAACTCATATCTGGTGCTATTGAAAAAGTTAGGGATAGTGTTCATTATTGGACAGCAACGCCTAAGAGGGAAGAAAAGTTCAAGGAAACATGTGCGCAACTTAAAATTCCATACACTAAAAATCTTTGTCTTGATTGTAAAACTCGGTGGAATTCAACCTTTTTGATGCTTGAAGTTGCAATCATGTATAGAGATGTTTTTCAAAGATTGTCATTGCATGAGAGTCAGTATAAATCTTTGCCTAGTCATCAGGATTAGGAAATGGCAGATGAAATATTTCAAAGACTGTGGGTGTTTTACGATGTGACTCAGTTGTTTTCTGGTACAAGTTATCCTACTGCAAATCTTTATTTTCCAAAAATTTGTGTTATTAAGTTGGCTTTGATGGAGTGGAAAGATTGTGGAAATGCGGTAATTGAATTGATGGCTAATAGCATGCTTGCAAAGTTTGAGAAATATTGCAAAGTTTCCTACTTTGCAAGCAATCGCTAGAGACTTTTTGGCGATTCCTATCTCTACAGTTGCCTCTGAGTCTTCGTTTAGTACCGGTGGTAGATTTGTTACACCACATCGTAGCAGGTTGCGTCCAGAGACATTGGAGGCATTGATGTGTAATCAAGATTGGCTTTGGAGTGAATTTGGCACCTCAACAAAGATTCAGTTTGAATGCTATACAGTACAAAATGTTGAAGGAGATGTTGATGTAAGTAAAATATATACGATACACTATGTTATCATATTATTACTTATTTATTATTTGATTTTAATATATGATTATTTTTGCTCTCTGATATAGGACACAAGTAGATTGGAATCTACCATCACCACCACCACCATTGCAAGTGATGCATGAAGCATGAATATTGTGGAAAGAATCATTGGATGTTGTTTTTACATGTTATTTCATATTTAATTGGACAATTGAATGTCTTTTTTGTTATTGTATTTGGAACTAAGTGTTAGGATTATATTTGGATTATGTGAGGATTTTTTTCTTTTTTTTTTCATTTTTCAGGATTTTTTTCTATTTTTTATTTATATTTTATATAATCCGCGGATATCTGCGAATATCCGTGTCCCCGGCGGGTATGGGGCCCCCGTTACCCGTCACGGATATTAAACGGGGGCGGGGGGCAGATATGGGGCGCGGGGCGGGGGCGGGGGCGGGGGGCATGTACCCGCCCCCGTGGGTACCCGTTGCCATCCCCACCCGTAAACCCATCGATTAAGAGAGAGAGAGGAAACAAAAATAAAACCGTGCCTTATATGGTACTTATATATCTGTATAAAGATGTACAGAGAAATATGACATTATAAATGGTTATGGTGCCTATCTGAGATGATGTGACATGTGTGTATGATGATGACGGCATGATGACGTGTGGAGCCGAGTGATGTTGTCTTGTTAGTCGAACATGTGGAATTCTTTTAGTCATGATTCATGAAATTTTTTTCCCTTCTATTTATGTTATATTTTTTTCTCCTAGAAGTATGGTTACTTAATATGGGCCTGTTGGTTGTTTGCATCATTAATTAGTATTGTTTCAAATAATAATAATAATAAAAATTTATTATTATTATTATTATTATTATTATTATTATTATTATTATTATTATTAAATGTGAGAATTGATTTATGAAAAAAAATTGTTTCTACTATGATTAGAAATTTGAATATAACATTAAAAAAGACTAATAGTATTGTAAAATTAATAATTTTTTACTCCAATTAGAACTAGAAATTTGAATATAATATTGAAAAGACATTAATATAAATTTTATTTGGTTAATTAAATAAATACTAAAGTGTACTTTCAGAATTTATTTTGAAAATATCAAATATCTTTATCGGATATAATTAAATTCTTTTGATTGTATAAGAAAATAATCAAAATATTTATTAAAATACTTTGACATAATGCTAACGTGACATGGCTCAATGATAAATACTATTTATAATCCTGGGACACATTTTTTTAATTAAATAAATAAAAATATAAAATTTATCAATACGCACGTGGATAAATAAATTTAAATTTATACATCTTTATTTATTTCATTTTTAGTTTTTTAGTTTGTCCTTCCCAAACTGTGGTGCCCAACCCATGATCAAGCCGGCTCAAGCTTTGTCCTTCCCAAGGGTTAAAGTCACTTATCCATCATGATATCATGTACTGTAAAAGCCCTGCATTCACTTGCCTGTTGGGTCCCACGAGGAGAGAAAAATATTTTAAAATTGATTGAAAAGGTGCCAATGCATGCAGCCATATCTGTATTGTATAACTCACCAAACAAAACCTAAAAAAGTTGTTGATCTCTCAATGACTCAAAAGGTTTCGAATTCTGCTATGGCGGCGATGAGGAGGGGTTGAAAACGAAGATGATGATTGGAGAGGCGTGAGTAAAGCTACTCCGTCTGAAGGTAGGGGTCGCTGAGAGAGAAGCAGTGAAGGAGAGCGTGACTAGAGTGATAGAGGGGCGATTTTTGGCATTTTAAATTGAAAAATGATTTGGAGTCCTAACTCATAAGACTAATTATCCTCCTAATTTCTATATAGAGAAAGTTTTACATTTTTTATATTTTTAATATTTTAAAAAATAATATTTATAATTGAACTCTTTACCATTTTAAGTATTAAGAGGATAATTAGGCTTATGAGTTAGGACTCCCTATCACAACTCTTTTAAATTTTCTGAGAAATCTCTAAGTGGAATATTCGTTTTAAAATGGAATGTTACATTAAAAGTTTACGTTTTTATCATGATAGGAATTTAATTGAAAATTTAAATACAATACATGGATCTAATTAAAAGGAAAAATAATATAAGGACCTAATTGAAAATTTAGTGAAATTATCGAGACCTATGTACTAATTAAACCTAATAATAATAATAATAATGCAATAGACTAAATTACCCTCGTTAAACAAAATACCCTCATTAAACAAAATACCCTCATTAATTTATCCATAATCCCCTCTGTAATTTCTCCTCTTCTACCAAATCCTAGTACAAACATTTACTCCATCTCTTCCCCAAATTTATGGAGACTTCCTCGGTGATGTCTTTTTATTGATTTGAGCTCGAACCGTTGTTACGTAAATCATTCTAGACAAACCATTCATTTCAATATTTTTTCATTTTTCTTCGTGTTCGTCATTGGCTTTTGTGCTTAGCGTCCGCCAGTGCCTTTCTGATTTCTGCTTCCTGCATTTTCCCGTTTCTCCTCTCACCAGCAACTTTGCTATTCTACTTCTTCTTAAGTATTTTCTTGTTATAGTTATTAATTTTGTTATGACGGACGAATAGACATCAAAGTAGATCACATTCTACAGACTTATGGGGCGAAAGTCTTTCAGGTAGCAGTTTGGTAAGGGGGACTGAGATTGAGACTGAGACTGGAGGATTGAGACTCAGTATTGTGTTTGTTGGACGGGGACTGGAACTAAAATTTCAGTCTCAATCCTCAAAATTTCAGTATTTTCAGTACCTCCAGATAGTGGGAACTGGGGGACTGGGATTGGGACTAAAACTTTAATAATATTTTATTCCCAAATTATCCATATTCAACTTTTTAAATTCCAACCATACCCCACCTGCCACTCTCTCCCTTCCACCTCTAAAACTCTCACCCACCATCACCTCTATTTTCTTTCAATGCCACCATCATCTTCAACCTCACCTCCACTTTTCAAATTTGTTTGATTATTATTAATTTTTTGTTAATTAAAAACTTGTTAGGCTTAATCATAATTTTTTTTTACAATTCTTGTTAACGGGAGAAAACCTTGGGAGCAGTGATAAAAAGAACTGGGTATGTGTTCATGTTTTGAATGCATGCTGCTACATTGACATCGTCATATCAAGCTACTACAAAAGAGCTTCAGCGTATATATGGAGCAAATGAAGTGACCATCCTACAATCATGAATCCAGTTTTAATTTCTTCATGGACAAGTTCAGAAGAAATGGTGGATTTGTAATCTATTCATATTATGAATAACAACTTCATAAATTTTCTATTTTATGTTTAAAAATTAAACGTTGAGCTGATGCTCCTCGTAGGAATTTGATTTTCAAAAAAATTATTGTGTCACCATTTGTATAGAATGGAAACTGAACACCGATAAAAAAGGAAAGGTGATGGGAAAGGGGAGGTCAAGAAGGGGAAAGGGTTTTGGGGTGTTTTAGTCAATTTATTCTTTTTAGTCTTTGCACAACTCAATTTAGTACACTTTAAACCAAATACAATACACAAACCTAATTTAGTGTCAGTCTCTTAGTTTCAGTCCCTCAGTCTCAGTCTTCCAGTCCCATCTCTCTCCCAAACGCACCCTTATAGAGTTAGGGGAGTCTACCTTCGAAATTAGGACAATGAGAGTAAAAAATAGCCTCTTAAATAGGGTCATTCACGAAAGCCTTATTAGCAATTCTCCATATATCCAAGCCAAATATTCTTTGAAGAAAATAGCTTGAAAGTCTTTCAATTTGTGGGCCTTGAAAGAGTTCATACCCATCACTGCTTTCTTTACCTCTTCAAGAGAAATAAGGTTAGCATAGCATTTTTTTTTAGTAAACAACTGGATCAAAGGTCCAAACTACATAGAAACTAACAGATCGGAATCATTCGCCCGGTTAACATCATCAAACAAATACATTTGTAATTCTTGAGGAGGGGAGTTCCAGAAGGAAGCTCTGAATTCTTGATCAAGAGAGTGTTTAGCCATCCAGTCAGCACAATGATTTGCATTCCTGTAAACATGAAGAAGCTTGATCTCCCAATTCCTAGCCAACATGCCATGAATTATGTGGTAGAGCACAGATCCAAAGTTGTTGCCAGAATTCTTGTTAATGTTGTTTAAAACTGCTTGTGAGTCAACTTCAATAATCACCTTCTTGAAACCCGGAGTCCAAGCTATCTCCAAACTTAAACAAAGTCCCCAGAGCTCAGCCAAGAAAGCATTACAAGTTCCCAGATTACGACGGAATCCCATAATCCAATGACCCTCACTGTTACGAATAACACCACCACACCCAGCCCCATTTCAACTCGATGCCCCATCCGAGTTGGCTTTGACCCACCCTTCAGGGGGAGGACACCAACCTATGGAGGAGATTCTGTTGTTCTGCTTATCAATACGAGGAGGAGGATGATAAATAGCACGCTGAACAACCAAAGCATACTTTTGAATGGGAATATGGCCATTATGAGGTCTAGTAAAGGGAGCTTGGAAGACCTCCTTGTTTCTCCATTTCCAAAGCTTCCAACACTCTATAAAAAAGACATTGGTCTACTGAAGACTGTCTGAGGTGCCAATATCTTGAGAGAGGCAGTTATGCACCCAATCTTTGATGTCAAATTGGAAGAAGGAGGAGTAGGCATATGGCCTAATCAATTTCCTCCAGATTGGTTTAGCCCCCATGCAATCCCTAAGGATATGAAGAGAATCCTCAATTTGTTCACCTCAGCAATGGTAAAAAGGGCTGACACCATACCATTTGTTCCTTATCTTGTTGGTGACCAAACGGTCATGAGTTGCTTGCTAGAGGAATACTTTCATGCGTTGTGGACCTTTCCACTTCCAAATGCTTTTCCAAACTCCAGAGACTTGAGGTTGAGCACTCGAAACAAAGTTATAAGCAGACCGGACAGAGAAGCGACCATCCTTAGATAGTCTTCAAGCAAATTCATCTTGAGGGTCCGTTGCTCTAGGGGTTGGCACCGAATAGATTTGGGCAATAATATTGTGAGGGAGGTAGTGTCTTAAGGATTCCACATTCCAATCCCCATCACTATTCACCATTTGGTAAACTTTCTTCTCCATTTCCTGCGGGTTAAGGTTCACAGTGCTGGCCTCCTTGAGTTGCACTCCTGAGTTTAGCCAAACATCACTCCAAAAGTTAGTGACAGAGCCATTGCCTACACGGTGGTTAGTGGCATTGTGGATAAGAGGCAAAATTAGCTCAAGAATTTTCCAAAGATTGGAGCAATTCTGGTATCCATTTTGCCAAGGAGGAGTAAAGGAGACTTCTCTCAAAGGTTTATACTTCCCCACCATAACTCTGGACCAAAGCGCCTCGGGATTAATCTTCATTTCCCAACCAATCTTCATTAAAAAGGTTGTATTCATGTTCTCCAAGCTTTTGAAGCCTAAACCCCCACAATCCTTCGCTTGGCACAGAGTGTCCCAACTGATAAGATGAGCTCTCCTTTGGCTATCATCAGACCCCCAAACAAAAGCTCTCTGGGCCTTCTCAACCTCATTACAAATTGACTTGGGAATGCGACCATGTTGCATCGGGTAATAGGCCATAGGAGTTATAGATGATTGGGCTAAAATCACTCTACCAGCCATGGATTAACATTTCTGTTTCCATCCTTTCAATTTACCGTTAACCTTATCAAGGATATGCTTGTAGGTTCTCTTCTTATTATTGCCCTCCAGAATATAGGAACCAAGATACCTGCCAATTTCATTAGTTTTCGAAAATCATGAGCAAGAAGTGATAGCTCGTCTAGTGGAATCAAGGGCTCTCCTAGAGAAGTAGATCTACGTTTTCTGGGTGCTGACAATTTGCCTCGAAGCTGCACAGAAAGATTTCAAACATTCCTTGATAGTAAGCATCTGGGAGACTGATGCCTCAGCAAAGAGCATAAGGTCATCCGTAAACATCAAGTGAGAAACCTCAGGCCCTCTTCTACCAAGAGAGAAAGGCTTCTAATTACCAGCCATAACAGATTCCTCTATCAGATGGGATAATCTATGCATACTGATCACGAAGACATAGGGAGAAAGGGGGTCTCCGTGTCTCATACCACAAGACAGAGATAACTTGGGGGTGGCTTCCCCATTCCAAAGAACCTGCATACTGGCTGATCTGACACAAAACATAATGATATTGACCATTTCTTGCGGCAGACAAAAATCCTTCAGGGCTTGCTCAATGAAGTCCCAACTCAAGTGGTCATAAGCTTTCTCCAAATCAATTTTAATTCCCATATAGCCACAGCCATTCTTGATTTGCCTCATAGAGTGGACCAATTCCTGGGTTACGATGATGTTCTCTTGGATACGCCTTACCGGAATAAAACTGGTTTGAGAAGGAGAGATACGCACATTCAAAATAGGATTGATACGATTAGCAATGATCTTGGTAATTACTTTGTAAGCCACATTATAGAGAGAGATAGGTTTGAATTGGGTGACAAATTCAGGGTGATCTACTTTCGACACCAGGGCAATAAGAGTATTGTTGATTCTCTCAATCTGTTGGGGGTTGCTCCTGCATGTAGTTATGAAGTCTTTGAGGCTCCTTCCCACAATAGACCAATTTTCCTTGTAAAACTCGGCTGGCATCCCATCATCACCAGAGGCTTTGAGGGAACCCATGGCAAAGATGGCAGTTTCAACTTCCTCATTAGTGACATAAGCTCTCAACCTATCAATATCACTATTCTCAATCACAGGAAAGCCATTACAGGAATTAATAACTACACACCTGTTCAATTGAGGTTCTTGAAATAGCTCCTTAAAATAGTTGCAAACATGCTCCTTTAAGGTCGTTGGCTCTTCTATCCAGTTACCATCCGAGCCCATCAGCTTTAAGATTTTATTCTTGCGCTTTCTAATTATAGTCTTCGTATGGAAGTACTTGATGTTTCTATCTCCCTGGACAATCCAAGTCTCACACGACTTTTGAGGCCAAAGAAGTTGCTCTCTATCCAGAATGGTTTCGAGATTTTCACTAAGCTCCCTTCCTAACTCTTCCAAGAATTCACTTCTACCATACATGGGAGAATTCTGAATACCTCTAAGACTGTTTAGGATAGTCCTCTTTTGTTTGGTAACATGCCCAAAGACAAACTGGTTCCACTCCTTAATTCTACTAGTGAAGTTCTGAATAACCAAAGGGAGGGAGTTTTGCACTTCCCAATTTTGAGAGAGAAAGTTTTTAAAATCCAAGTGCTGCATCCACATATACCCAAATAAAAAGGTCTACTGTGAGGAGAGACATTATTACCTTTGCACCTGATTAAAAGAGGGTGGTGATCTGAACGAACTCTAGGAAGAGTTTCCACAATGGCATTCTGGAAGAGGTTATTCCAATCAGAATTACAGAGTGACCTATCCCAGCATTTAAAGATTCTCCGACCATCATTCCAAAGGGGGCCACGCCAAGTGAACCTAGTTCCCACAAACCCTAAATCAATGAGACTGTTGTATTCAATCCAATCCCTAAATCTCCGAATTTTAACTAAATCCGGGGGAGCTCCTCCCTTCTTCTCACTCACATCACTAATTTCTTTGAAATCCCCACAGAAGATCCAAGGGATAACCACCGTGCTAGCAAGTCTACTCAGGAACCGAAGACCCTCCCTTCTATCACCCTCATTAGGGCTGGCATAAACAATCGTTAAAGCCTAGGTGCTGTTGTTGGCAGTAACTACCACATGCAAGGCTTGATCATGACAGCCTATTTCAACAATTGTTATGCCAGGGTCCTTCTAGAAAATCCACAACCCTCCTGAAAAACCACAAGCATCTATAATCAAAGAGAAAGGAAAGCCAGAATTCCTTATGGAGTTCCTCGCAACATCTCTACCACACCTCGTTTCCTGAATGGCAACAAGATCAGGTTTAAATTGATTCACATATTCTTTCAGAGTCTTGGAAAAATTAGAGCTCGCTGCCCCTCTTGCATTCCAATAGAAGATATTCATAAAAAAACAAAGAAAAGAAAAAGGCCCAAACACATGGACCAAACAACCCAAAAGATAATCAAGGACAATAAAATGGCTTAATTAGGCCATTTCAACATCTTCCCCCAATGGGGCAAACCTGTTCTCCCAATTCACTACTGTTGCTGTACCCTCAGCCATAATATCATCCATATCTAAACCCAAGAAGATGGGGCCATCCAGGTCAGGGGGTTTTAGGCTTGGGTCATTCTCCAAAGGGGTTTTGTCCACCATGGAGACTTCTTCCGTTTCCTGAACTCCCTCTGTGGATGGGGGAGAAGAGGACTCCAAACATGTTTCAATCACCATATCATTGTAGGAGGAATCAGTAATTTGTCTCCTGTTTGGGCTCACCACTTTATTAATTGGGCCACTTGGTGGCTGATTTTGTGGGGGGCTCTTAGAATGGGATTGGGATGTAAATCATGTTGCAATATATATATGCAAATGCTTATTTGTTTTAGGTTTTGATAAGTGACAAACGATCAAAGGATTTGAGGATGAGCATAATAGCAAATGACAAGAAATTCAAGTCCGCAATGAACGAAGAAATAGCTTAGTCTTAGGACTTAGGTAATTTTTGTCAAGAACCAAATATTACTATCTCTCACACACACACACTCAAAGATTTGTGTTAAAAATGTTTTAGTATTGATAAAATATGTTTTAGAAAGGAAAGTTTTGTCAAAGATGCTTTGAAAATTCGTTTTTGGGAAACTTAAGGACAAAGCATCGATGCTCAAGGAGCAAGCATCGATGCTTCTGCTGGAAAATGTGTTCTAAGAAAAATCCAGGCCAAAGCATCGATGCTCAAGGCAAAGCATCGATGCTTCAGCAAAGCATCGATGCTTCAGCAAAGCATTGATGCTTCTATATAAGCATCGATGCTTCATATAAGCATTGATGCTTCTATATAAGCATTGATGCTAAATTCAAATTTATTTGCAACGGTTTCAAGGAACATTGATGCTCTTGGCAAAGCATCGATGCTTTAGTGCTAAAAACAAGAAAAACGGCTAGTTTGACAAAATGATTTGATTCCTTTCACACCCCAACGGCTATATGCTTTTGGGAGTCTATAAATACAAGTTTAAGAAGCTCTTTTATATACTGAATCATTCTCTAAGCTTCTTGAAATTATTCTTTCATTTCATATCAATTTCAAAGTGATTTTATGCACTAAATTGAGAAATACACCATTTGATTCATAGCGCTTCATATTTGTAATCATACACTCAACTTGTGAGTTACCAAAAGTTTGTTTTTTTGTTCCATTGTAAGATAAGAGATTTGTTCTCTTGTTTGTGAGC
>JASCZI010213468.1:0-10119 GCA_036250425.1 Stylosanthes scabra
TTAGAATAAGGATTTACATACTAATAAAGGCAAGCCTGGCGCGTGGAGTGTTTTGCTTGTCAAACCACTTGGTTGACCAAAACCACTTGTTCACCTAGATTTATTGTATACATATATACATATTGAGGTAGCATCTCACCAAAGATTGGCTTTATTGATATTCCGTTTCTCTCTTCTTTTTTTTTTTTTTTTTTTACTCTAAATATTTTCTTTTTCCTTTTTTCACATAAACCATTTCTCATAAACATTTTTTTTCTTTGTTTTCCTTCTAATTCAATTTACTCATCTCAGTGGAAATTATTGGAACCTTTGTTAACCCAATTTTTATTTCCATCTTTTTGGGAAAATTTTCTGAACTTTAAAAAATAAAACAGAATTTAAATACAGATATCCAATTTTTGCCCTACCATACGGCACATATACGAATTCATCTTATAGTAGGGTGAATTTGGTGTTTTTATTTATTTTTTTCATGATGTTCACCTCATTAACAGATAAACTTGCTGCATCTTACCATTATCATCTTTTTTTTGGTAATTACCATTATCATCTTATGATAAGACGAATATGATGCAGCCTACTATAGATTGAAGCAAAACTTAAATGTTGTGATTTTCTCAATTTCAACTCTCTACATTTCTCTCAGAGTGAAAGGTAAACGTATGTACTCTTTTTCTTTCATCTGTTTATTTGTTATAAGCATTGTATTTATTTATTTAAGTTATTTAATTTTAGAAAATTATTATTTTTTAATTTATTTATGTTAGTATAATTAATTTATTTTAATTTATATTATATTAATCTAAATTCATTAAGCTATTATAAGCAAAATATCAACTTATAAAATTATAAACTACTTATATTAATATCAATTCGGAAACAAAATATAAAAAATATATTAACCTAATCTTATTATTCAAAAAAGCTAATTTAACAATATAATTCCCCTAAACCGTAAACATAATTCTTATCCACACTTAAATATATTAACAATATAATCTAAACTAAAATAAATTAATTATACTAATTTTTTGAAACTAAGTACCCTAAAATAACTTATTTATTCTAAATTCATTAATTTATTATTATAAGTAAAATATCAACTTAGAAAATAACAAACTACTTATATTAATATGAATTCATAAATATAAAAAATATTAACCTCATCTTATAATTAAAAAATGCTAATTTAACTATCTATTTATTTCCCATAAGCCCTAAACATAATTCCTATCCACACTAATAAATTAATAACATAATTTAAACTAAAATAAATTAATTATACGACCATAAATAAATTAAAAACAATAATTCTTTAAAATTAAACACTACTAGAAATCAGTCTTTTTCGAACAAAATTTTCAGACAAAATTTATTCCGTTTGAATGAATTTTAATTTTGAGACAGATTTTGGACGATTTTTATAAAAAGTTATAAAACAATATACTCTATTCTAAATTCGTCTAAAGTTTGTCCGAAATTTTGGCGCCAAATTTTATTTATTTAGTGTCATAATTTTCAAACTAATTAGCAACGAATTTTGGACAAAAATTAAAAGTTGTATGTAATCTTTCTAAATGTATGCAATAACTTCAGACTAATTTGGACGGATTTTGAAAAATATTAATTCTATTATAAATTTGTCTATAATTAGTCTCTAATTCTTCCAAATTGCCCATAATATTTCCGACAAACTTGGGACGGAAGTAACATTTTAAAATGTCATCTTAATGTGCATCATTATTTCAAACAAACTTCAAAGGTTTGTTAAGAATTTTAACGTTTAATATAGAAATATTATTTGTATTGTATCCGTCTATGATTTGTCTCAAATGATTTGTCTATTATATTATTATATACATAAAATATTCATCAAGAAAATAACATTAAAAAATATTATATAATTATAAAAAGAAAAATATTAATAATTATGCATAATTAAGATGGTGAATTTTTTTAATATATATATATATATATGTATGTATGTATGTATTAGCACATATGATAGTAAAAAGCTACATAGCTTGGTGGTAAAACATGCATAGCTCAACTCAAAGGATATGGATTCGAACCATGCCTTTCACAATTTACGAAATAAATATATAAAAATGGAGTAAAATGGAGTATGTTGTATGTGCGGAAAGCTAGAGCACATATGAAGGACTAGGGTTGGACAAGTGGGTTGTTGATTGGTTTTTACATGGGTTCGGTCTATACTATTCAATTTTTTGTATTGGAAACTTGTTCGAAATTATTTATCCCAAAATTTGTTGGAAAATTATTTGAAAAATATTTCAGACGGAATTAGAGACGAAATATAAATTAGCAACGAGGGTTTTTGAGACGAAAAATATTTGTCTGAATTTTGTCCGAAAATAAATATTTGTTTCTAATTTGTTTCAAAGTTATCTCAAATTTGTATCAAAATCCGTCCGAAAACGACAAATTTCTAGTAGTGAAATAACTTAGATAAATAAATAAATAAATAAATAAATACACTATACCACCTATAATAAATGCGCTGAAAGGAGGGTCGTGGATGATCTTCGATAATTACCTGGCGGTTCAAAGATGGAGAGCGGACTTCAACTCGGCCCATGAGAAGCTCACAAGAATTGCTGCATGGGTAAGGCTGCCGAAACTCCCCATAAAATACTATGACAAATGCATTCTGAAGACGCTCGGTAGAGTAATAGGGAAGGTGCTCAAGGTGGATTTCAATACTGCAGCTCATGCAAGGGGAAGATTTGCTAGGTTATGCGTGGAGGTTGACCTAACTAAACCATTGAGGTCTCACATAAAGATCAAAGGATTGCGGAGGTTCGTAGAATATGAAGGACTTCACACCATTTGTTTTCGTTGTGTGAGGAGTGGACACACTAGGGAGGAATGTATGGATGTTCCACCGGAGAAACAGCCGGAGACCAATGGGGAGAGTGGAAAAGAGCCCAACATTCAGGTTTTATCGGGAACAGCCAAGAACGGAGGCTGCTATGGAGAATGGATGATCGTGAAGAAGAACCCTAGGGGCAAAAATGATAATAGTACAAAAAATCAGGGGTAAAAAGGAGGAATGAGCAAAGGGGGGTCGCGATTCACTATCCTCCAAGAGAGTGGAGAGGACGCGCCTAATCAGGACCATCCAAATTTGGTGCAAGAAGCGAGTGGGGATCAGGAAGGTGAGGAAAGGGTGCAGACAAAAAGGACGTTTCTAACGGGAGGTGAAGTGCAGAGAGAACGTGGTAAGAAGGTGGTGGAGGATTGCAGCAGTGATTCCTCGCAGAATACAAGCACGTTTGTGCCAGAGACCCCTTTTGCGGAAATTCAATGTACGAGGAGGAATATGCCAGAGCAGAGGAGAAAGAATTCAACAAAGGACAACCTAAATGATTTCCCAATGATTGTGCAGGGGCCCACTTCTGAACTGGGAATCAATTTAGAGGAAAATAACGTGGAAATGGAGGTCGAGGGACCGCTCAATGCAATGGGAAGGGAGGAACCGAAACCCCCTGATATTACAATGGGCCTCAGCAAAGACACGGAGATGGGCCATGATGTTTTCCAAGGAATGGAGAAGGCCCAGGGAGATCTAGTGATGGAAGAAGAAAAGGAGTGGGCCATTCCAGAAGGGGCTATCAAGCCTTTTGATCCAGAGGTAGGCCATGAGGGCTTAGGGGAGGAGATGCAGGTCTGATCTCTTTTGGTTATTGATGATTATATTATGCTGGAATGCAAGAGGGGCTGTGGGACGTCCCTTTATAAGGTCATGCAAAGAATATTTAAGAGCCCATAAACCAGACATATTGGCTATTCAGGAAACTAGAGGTAATAGAGAGCAAGCCCACAAGGTGATTGAGGAACTTGGCTTTCGTAATTCGATTATCTCTGAGGCTAGAGGGTTCAGTGGCGGGGTGTGGATCTGCTGGGATAGAAGTGATGTCACTATAAGCCCAATATCCATTACTCATCAATTCATCCATGCCACCATGAACGAAATTCATAGAGAAGAATGGCTATTCTCCGTTGTCTATTTTAGCCCGAGGGAGAATGAGAGGAAACAGGGATGGGAGGAGCTACATAGCATAACCACCAATATATCGTCTCCTTGGCTAGTAATGGGTGACTTCAATGCCATAGCAGACCCTAGTGAGAAGAAAGGGGGAGTTCCTGCGAATGAGCGAAAGTGCTTGGAGTTTGCAGACTGGATTTCTCAGTGCCGGCTGATTGATATGGGGGCGCAGGGTTCTCGTTTCACTTGGAAGGGAGCAGTTCGTAATAACAGAGATAGAGTCTTTGAGCGCTTGGATAGGGGCCTTTGCAATGCAGATTGGAGAGTCAAGTTCCCAGAAGCGTTGATTATTGTTCTAACGCGTACCCATTCAGATCACCATCCGCTTCTCCTCAAGGTTAATGGGAATGACAGCAGTAGAATTAACAAGACTTACAGATTCGAGACTTTCTGGATGCAACACCAAGAGTTTGAGCACGTTCTGAATTAGGGTTGGGAAGGTAATTTTTCCTATTTTTACAAATTGAATAGATTAAAAGACCTGATTGATGTTTGGAAGAGAGACTCCTTCGGGGACATTTTTAAGCGCAAGCGTAGACTCCTTGCCAGAATTGAGGGAATACAGAAGAGCAACGGCTATGGCAGAAGCAGTAGATTGGAAGAGTTGGAAAGAAATCTCCACGAAGAGTTGGCTGTAACCTTGGATCAGGAAGAGAGATTATGGTTGCAAAAATCAAGGGCTAGTTGGATTAAAGATGGAGATAGAAACACCAAATATTACCATACTAAAGCTGTCATAAGAAGAAGGAGGAATAAAATCCAGTGCCTTAGAAATGACAATGGTGAGTGGGAGGACAATCAGGAGAACCTCAAGAGCATGGCTACCCAGTTCTTCAAAGATCTATACACAGTGGATGAGGGTAACAGAGAAATGCTGCAGTGCTCAAACACCTTCCCCATGGTAGATGAAGAGATCATCCATGATTCTTTGAAGTCTCCCAGCAAAGAAGATATCAAGAGGGCTTTTTTCAATATTGGCGGCCTAAAAGCCCCAAGAGTGGATGGAATACCGGCTTTGTTCTTCCATAGAAACTGGGAAAGAGTCTGCAAAGAGGTAGAAGATGTTATTAACTCTGTCTGGAGAGAACCTAGAAACGTGAAAGAGTTGAATGAGACCATGATAGTGCTAATCCCGAAGGGAGAAAAATCGGAATTCTTAAACCAATTCAGGCCAATCTCCCCCTGCAACGTCGTGTACAAAGGTCTCTCAAAGATTTTGGTTGACAAGCTGAAACCTTATCTGAATAACCGCATCTCCCCTTTTCAGTCTAGTTTCACCCCTGGTAGAAGTATCCACGACAACATTATCATTGTGAAAGAAATGACCCATTCTATGAAGCGGATGAGGAGTAATAGGGGGTTCATGTCAATCAAGATTGACCTCCTGAATGATCGATTAAACTGGGATTTCGTGGAGGAAACTCTAATTGAATTTGGTGTCCCAGATAAGCTGAGAAATTGTGTTATGCAGTGTATTCGTACCACTGAGCTGTCTCTTCTCTGGAATGGGGAGAGAACAGAGAAGTTCAAGCCCTCAAGGGGAATTAGACAAGGCGACCCCCCCTCTCCTTACATCTTTGTGATATGCATGGACAAGCTCTCACACCTCATCTCTGAAGCAGTGGACAAAGGGAATTGGACAGCAATGAAAGCGGGGAGGAATGGCCCTGCTATATCCCACCTCATGTTCGCAGACGACCTTATCCTCTTCACGGAAGGGTTTGTCAACCAAATGGATATGATCAACACCCTTCTAAGTAGATTCTCTCTATCCTCGGGGCATAAGGTTAGCCAAACTAAGACGAGTATTTACTTCTCTCGTAATGTCCCAACTATGCTTAGAAAGCAAATTTGCTCTGTTAGTGGGTTCTCGGAAGTCAAAGAAATCGGAAGGTATTTGGGAGCGATGATAAAGAACGACAGAGTTAGAAGGAATAGCTTCAGTTACATAATAGAAAGGGTGAAAAACAAACTTAGTGGGTGGAAAGAGAAGTGTCTCTCATTTGCAGGTAGGATTACTCTTGCACAATCAGTCATTGGATCCATGACATTGTATCCTATGCAGCACACCATCGTGCCTAAAGGTATTTGTCATGAAGTCGAGAAATCTCAGAGAGCCTTCATCTGGGGTCACGAGAGGAATAGAAGAAAAAAGCATTTAGTGAAGTAGAGCAAGATCTGCAAGCCAAAAATGGATGGTGGCCTTGGGTTTAGAGATATGAAAACGGTTAATGAGGCTTTCATAATGAAGAGGGGCTGGGAGCTGTTAAATAATCCTGTTTCTCTGTGCTCACAGGTTCTGATTGGAAAGTATGGCAGAGGGAATAATCTCATGAAGGAATGCTCCACCAGTGGAGGTGACTCAATATTGTGGAAAAACCTTTGTAGAGTGTGGCCAACCATCATTCAGAATACGGGTTTCATCATTGGCAATGGAAGCAGAATTCAATATTGGAACGATCAGTGGTTGGGACCCAATATTATTCTAAAGGAAAGTGCTTCTCCATTACTACTCCGTGAGGATCATGAATGCACTCTGGATAAATATATTAGAGATGATGGGAGTTGGAACTTAAGCCAATTAGATGCTCTGCTCCTTGATGGTATCATTCAGAGCATCATGAAGGTGGAACCCCCAAGAGTTGATGAGGAAATGGATACAATCTACTGGAGACCAAACCCCCGTGGTACTTTTTCTATCAAACACAATTATTTGAGTCTTTCGAATCATACTTCTCCTAGTAGTGTGCTCCGGAAGAAAATTTGGAAGTGGAAGGGGATGCAAAGAATCAAAACGTTTGCTTGGCAGCTCGAGCACAATAGCCTCCTAACAATGGCAAGAATGGCGAGGTGGAATCAGGGACATAGCCCAATCTGCATGCAATGCAACAATGAACATGAATCTGTGGTTCATGCTATTAGAGATTGCTTCAAAACCGCTGAAATTTGGGTGGATTTGATAGAACCTCAGTTCATAAACCAGTTCTTTGGTATGGAGCTTGAGGATTGGATGATCTTCAACATGACTGAGGACATTGGAGTGGTGGAGAACAGATATTGGGCTGATATTTTTATGACAACTATGTGGATGCTCTGGAAATTTAGGAATGAATATGTGCATTCAAACATTAATCAACCTGTTAACATTAGAAAGAGAAGAATCATCAGCTGTTTAGAAGAATGCAGTGCCCTTTGGAATAGTGAACCCAACAAGAAAGAGATACATCAGAGAGACATTAAGTGGCATCATCCTCCACATAACTGGGTTAAACATGGATGGAGCTTCTCGTGGCAACCTGGGGCTGGCTAGCATAGCAGGAGTTACAAGAAATGAAAACAGAGCATGGATGTGGGGATTTGCTAAGAAGATAGGAGTTGCATCAGCCATAGATGCAGAAATCCAGGCTATTGTGAATGGTCTCCAAATAGCTTGGAGTAAAGGGCTGCATTGTGTCATGGTGGAAACTGACTCTGTGGGAGCTATTGAGCTCATTAGAAATCCCCCGCAGTGTCACCCTTCCCTGACTAGACCCTTGAGACGAATCGTGGATCTCATGAGAAAGGATTGGCAAGTGCTCATCCAACACCAGCTAAGAGAAGGCAACAGAGTGGCAGACAAGCTTGCAAATCTGATTCTTGAGTCCGAGAGTACCAATTGGTTACTCCATAGCTCGCCTGTGGAGATATCTATTAATCTCCATGCTGATTCATGCGGGATAGCCTTCCCTAGACCGGCTTTGTGTTTTTCTCTTCTTCGACCTGCGGATCGCCATTGTACAAAAAAAAAAAAAAAGGAATGAAAGAGCGAGAAGAGACATTTACCTTTAAGTGAGAGAAATGGAGGTTGCATCATGTTCACTTTTTCATGTGGTGATAAATAGTGAGATGCACTAATTTTATCAATTAATGAGGCGATCATTATGAAAAAATAAATAAAAAACATTAAATTCGCCCTGCTATAAGATGAATTTGTATTTGTGCCATATGGTATGGTGAACATGGTGCATATTAAAAAAAAAAATTGGATATCTGTATTTAAACTCTTTTTTATTTTTTTTACAGAAAATAAAAAAAAATTATTTTCTTTTAGAAAATTTTCCATCTTTTTGGTTGAAAAGTTCTCATTTTCTTATGCCCAATCCTGTATCAACACACAATAAAAACAAAACCCAACCATTGACCAGCTTCTTCCAAAAATAGCCCAGCTTCTTCCAAAATTGGCCCAACTTTAAAGACCCTCTCTCCCTTAATTAATTAGCCTTCCGTAATACCACCCTAATCTAGCATGCTCACCTGTAATGACATACTAACATAATCTAATCGAGATAGTGGGCCCCACAATCCAACCAATAATTTGTCAACATGTGTTGGCAGCATGTGTAGATGCAAATTTGCCATCTACACGTAGACTTCACCTTAAATTTAAGGTTTAAATCCCATTCATGCATTTTTATTTTTTTCTTGTGACTTCCAATTCATACATTTTTTACACATTATTAAAAATAACGTAAATTTCATATGAGAAAATTCTGAGAGCAAATATATTTGGGAGTTAATGCATTAGATGAGGATAGTAGATGAGTTACGGATTCATATATTTTATGAGTGATCTTTTTATTTTGTTTGAATAATAATGTTTTTCAATTTTAGATAATAATTTAATTATTAACTCTAGAATTTCATAATTTTAATTTCGTAGCACTGTTGATTATATATACACATATATAACATTTTTTTAAACTCAAGTGTATATCAAAGTCCGAGTTGCAAGAGTCTTTATCGTAGAAAAGAAAAAAAATTATTCAATCTAATTTTTTATATAAGAAAATAAATAAGAGTAAACTACAAACTATTTCCTCCGAAAAAGTTGATAAAATTTCTCTTTAAATTTGTTAAAGACAAAAAATGATACAAAATATTTTAAAACGCAACAAAAATATCAATAGTTAAATATATATTTTCAAATAGAATTTTAGAAATAAAAAATCGAAAGTTGATGCAATATTAGAAAGTTTTAACAATAAATTTTAGTGATTTTATGCTACACATATATTCTGTGATTTTCTTTGTATATGGGCAAAAATATTTTATCAAAAGAAAATCTATAGGTCAAATTTTGATTTTTTTCCCCATATACTCTCTTAATAGTCATCCAACTATTCCTATAACAACGATATTACGAAACTAATATTAGGAAACTCTTTAATCAATAATTAAGTTATATTTAAAATTAAAAATATTAGTCCAAAATCAAGAAACATTATTATCTAAACAACAAAAAAATATAATTATTCATAGAATATATAAGTTATGTTTGTAACTCATCTACCATCACAATTAAATATATTAGCTTCCATATATATTGGCTTCTAACATTTTCTCTCCCCATATATTTCATATCAAATACACAGATTATCATATACAAAAAATAAAAATCACTTGCTACTCGTAAGAAAATTGTATTATTGGATTATTTTTATCCCATGTATTATTGGGTTATTTTTATCCCACTTTTAAAATATTGAGAATATTTTTATTATTAAAAAATGAATTTAATTTCAATACACTGATAATAAAAAGGTTTTATCCATTTCGTGATTAGTTATCCAAATAAACAGATATGATTGCACCATTGTATAAATCATTTTACATCATCAGTATATCAAAATTAACCTCTAAAAAAATTTGAAAGATACTTTTAGTACCAACTTGATATAATTTGAAAGTATTTTCGGTTGTTTACTTAATAAAATAACAGTTCACACACCTTTTTAGTAGACATTAAATTGACACTCATATAAAATACGATCATTGATACGTTAACTACTTTTTACTTTTTTTGATCCGCCTATAATAATTATATTTTTATATAAATGTATAGCTGGTGTCTACTAAAAGAGTATCTGAATAGCATTATTCAAAATATATTGTTAGAGAAAACGAGAAGTGTAACACCCTGCATGTTAATTACTGTAGTATTTTACATATATACGCATTTAAGATTGGTCCGTAGAATTTTCTAAGAAGGATTGGAAGCTCTCTCTTCGTAA
>JASCZI010213475.1:0-10077 GCA_036250425.1 Stylosanthes scabra
GCATATGCGTGGAAGCATGCAGGAGCAGCTCTGAAGATCACAAGTCCCACGCATATGCGTGGAGTCCTACGCATATGCGTGGGAAACAGAGAAAACATGCTACACGACGAACCCAAGTGTTACACGCCCCAAGCTCATTTCTTTGCATAAGGGTGGCGTGTAGCACTTCAATCCCAAGTGCTACACGCCACCAAAAAGAGGGCTACTGAAAGTTAGTTAATTGGTTGGTTTTGGAGGGAATTTGAGGAATTAATTTGGTTAATTTGGAAGTTTAATTCAAGGGCAAAAATGTAATCTAATTAGTGAGATCTTCTAAAGATTAGATAGAGATTAGATTGGATTTAGATAGATTTGATTAATTTAAATTAGAATTAGATTAAGATTTGATTGATTAGTTTGTTTTATTTTTTTCATTATAAATAGGGACTTAACCATTAGGGTTAAGTAATCTGGGTTTTTAGTTTTTCCGTAGAATTTTATTGTGATTCCAGAATTATGAGTAGCTAAATTCTTAATGTTGAGGATGAGGAGCTCTGTTCATCCCGGCATAGCATATTAATTCAAGTTTTCGATTTTCTTCAATTTCAAGTTAATGATCACAATTCAAGATTCAAGTTTTCTGTTCTTTATTCGGAATTAGGATTACTGAGAGGTAAACTTCTTCTTTGTGGTTTTGATTATTTGGTTTGAGAAAATTTAAGTAATCATAACTAGGGTTGGAAACTTGTTTCTCATGATTTATCAATGGAACTAGAGATAGGAATTTGACAAATGTGCACCACCTTATTTTGTTAATTCTCAATTGGTTTAGAACTAGCTTGAGTACGTGACATATAACTTGACCTAGGATCACTTTTGAGTTTTAATTAGAATTGAATCAGAATCTATGCTTCACCTCTTTTCTTAATTGATTAAGTCAAGAGATTGATAATTGGTTAGGTTTAGAGAAATTAAATCACTAAGAGATTAAGGTTTAGTTAAATAGGATTCGTTGGGAATTGATCATACTTGTTAAAGAAGAAACTGAATTCAAGAATTAATAGCTTAGGGTAAAACATCTCCAAGTCCTTGACTCACTTCATCATTATTTTCTTAAATCTCATTCTGATATTCCTTAACACTCACGTCACTAAATTTCAAATATTCACTGATTTGTTTAATTAGGATTTCAACTTCTCTATTTTATTGATTTGGTCTAATCAAAAGGGTTAATTAATTATTATTGTTTAATCCGTCAATCCTCGTGGGAACGATACCCACTCATCGTGGTACTACTTGATACGATTTGGTATACTTGCCAAGTTTAGGATTGTAAAATCCGCATCATATAGCAATAAAAATATCATTATTTTTATTTTAATTCCCTCTAACACATTGGGGAACGCTTATGAAGAGCACCCAATACTAAATAAAAAACCTGCGCTCGAAAAGCGCTCCCTTTAATCAGCAGAAAGTGGTCTCATAGACAATAATTTTTGGAAGAGCTTTTTAAGTGATGTCCTTACTGTTTTAGGAGCCGCTTTTTAAGCGATACTAAATTAGTGATGCCTATTCTTTTAAAAACATGCCACCGCTTGGAAAGCGGTGCCTATTTCATGAATAAGCTGCCCTTTTAAGCGGTGCCTAAAAAAAGTGGTGCCTTAGGGGTATTTTTCTTGTAGTGACTCGATTCGTTATTCTGTTTTCTCATTCTCAAATAATTTTATACGTTTAGTCTAGTATTTTTTATAACCTTTGTTTAAGAAGTGATTTCTACCACGGAAAACTAATATTTTAAAAAAAAAAAATAACACACAAATAACCTTTGTTTAAGTTATGATTCTTAACCAAAAAACAAAAAAAGGAAAATTCATGTCCTATATGTTAGGTT
This sequence comes from Stylosanthes scabra, assembly GCA_036250425.1. Taxonomy (NCBI): domain Eukaryota; kingdom Viridiplantae; phylum Streptophyta; class Magnoliopsida; order Fabales; family Fabaceae; genus Stylosanthes; species Stylosanthes scabra. Next base: position 1,871 of record JASCZI010213475.1, read on the forward strand.
TCACTACTAGAAATATGATTTAGGAAAATTATCCAGCATTCTACACCACTTAGTGGAGTATGGTATTCTCTGTATTTATAAGTTGCTCACACTACTTTTGTTTGGTTAGTAAGAGCCAAAATTACCAAAGTAACCATTTTATTGGCACAAAAGACTGAAATAGGCAGCCACATAATGTGAGAGAGGGTCATACTAAATTACTAGCACACATGACACAACTTGAGTAAGAGTTTGGTCTCTCTTTTCTAGCGGCACATGACAAATATTAGTGGCTTTTTTTTTAATGGTAAACAGACATTAGTGCATTTATATTTCTTTTCTTTTTCTCTTTTATTGGTTTTACTTATTCTTATCCTGTTGTTTAATTTTGTTTTAAAAAAATTTAATAGCATAATTAAACCTTAACTTTTAATCCCTTTTTTCAAAAACAATTACTGATTTTACATTATTTATTATAAATAAATCAGTTGAACTAAATTTTATTTCTTTTACAAATTTAATTATTTATTTATTGGATTTTTTTATTGGGCAATACTACATGTACCATTACACACCTCCATAAATCTTATTTACAATACGGAAAATATAAACATCAGTACAGAAAAATTTATAAAACACACTAATACAATATATGATAGCACAAAAATAATTACGTATAGCACAGAAATAGTATACCTCAACACAAAAATCAAAATAAAAAAATGTGTTTGTATTCAATCAATTTGTCAATTTGTCAATTTGTATTTTCAATTAATTAATATAATTAATGCTGATTTATATCAATAATTAATTTAAATATTTAGAATTTAAATAGAGGTGGAAACAGAGATAAGAGTTATAGAGGAGAAGACAGAGGTGGGAGCAGCTGATGATTGCAATCTTGCAAGAAGACGAGCTCTTAGAATTTTGGCAGAAAGGTGGTATGAGAGAAAAGCTTGTTACTGGCAGCAACTATCACAATCAAATCATGCAGCACATATGGATAGAAACACCAGGTATTTCCATGCTATTACTAAAGCAAGGAAGAGGGGCAAGAGAGTGGAGATGGTGAAGATAAATGGGAAGTGTTTCAGAGGCAGAGATAGGATCTTAAAACAGATGAGAGCATTCTATAGAAACTTATATAGAGAAGAAGAAGAGCATATTGAAGCAGTTTTTTATCCTCAGCTTGTCAATAAGCTAAACATTAATGAAGCCACTGAATTAGAACAAATACCATCAAGGGAGAAGATCAGAAGAGCAATATGGGATTGTGAGCCATCGAAAGCACCTGGTCTGGACGGATACAACTTTAAATTCCTTAGGAAAATGTGGGTTGTGGTGGGGATTGAATTCTGCGACTCTGTGCTAGGCTTCTTCACGAATAAGGAGCTTCCTAAGAGTGCAAACCTAACATGGGTTGCTCTTGCACATAAGGAGGGAGGCACTACTGATTTGAAAGACTATCGTCCTATAAGTATGGTGGGATGTGTTTATAAAGTAATTACTAAGGTTATGGCTAATAGACTTAGAACAGTGCTGCCAAAACTGGTGGGGGAAGTTCAAACAGCTTTCGTAAGTGGTAGAAAAATCCATGACGGTGCTCTCATTGCGTGTGAAGTGGTTCATTGGTTCAAGACCAATAAGAAGCCAGCATGCTTAGTGAATCTAGAGTTTGAAAAGACCTATGATAAAGTCAGATGGGCGTTTGTTGATCTGGTTCTGGAAAATATGGGATTTGGAGAGTTGTGGGAGTCTTGGATAAGCTACTGTTTAAAAGCCTCTATGTCAATTCTGGTGAACAGTGTACCGTCAAAACCGTTTGATCTGGAGCGTAGCCTAAGACAAGGAGATCCAATTTCTCCCTTTCTCATTGTCTTAGTCGGGGAAGTGCTAAATAAGCTGCTATTGAGTCTTGCTGACGCGGGGTTGGTTAAGCCACTGGAGTTCGGAAGACATAAAATTCCCCTTACTCATTTTCAGTTCGCGGATGACACTCTGCTATTCTGCCCCATGGACTTGGAATCAGTTGAAAACTACAAGAGAATTTTGTTGGGGTTTGAGCTGATTTCAGGACTCAAGATTAACTTTGAGAAGACTGCAGCTCTTGGCATTCATTGCGAAGAAGATTTTATGACTGATGTGTGTGTGGTCCTGGAATGCAGAAGAGTGAAACTACCAATCAAGTATCTTGGGGTTCCACTTGGTGCAAATCCGAGGAGAGTGGAGACTTGGAGACCAGTAATTGAGAAGATTGAAGGAAGATTAAAAGGATGGAAAAGCAAGCTTCTTTCCAAAGCAAGCAAGTTGGTATTAATCAAATCTGTCTTAAATAATTTACCAATGTATTACTTAAGCTTGTTTAGATTGCCTAAATCTGTTGCTAGAAAGATTATACAACTAGAATGTAGCTTTTTCTTGGGTAGGGGGAGGGAAAAAGGGGTATGGCCAGTGTGAGGTAGGAAATTATATAGAAACCAAAAAGCTTAGGTGGCTTAGGGATTGGGGATGTCGTGGTGCAAAATATGACTTTACTCTTCAAATGGTGGTGGAGGTATGAAAGGGAGAAGTGTCCGTTGTGGAAAAACATAGTTGAGTCATGTAATGACATGAGAAATGTCAAGGTGCTGGAGGGAGTTGTAAAAATGGGGAATAAGGGTTGTGTTTGGAGGGATATAATGTCTGTTGGGAATCAGGATGCAGGTTTAGTAGAAGCGTTTAGACAGGGAGTGGAGATTGTTGTAGGGGATGGTAGGAGAATAAAATTTTGGCATGATGTGTGGCTAAAGGAGGGTGCACTAAAACTGAAATTCCCAAGACTATTCGTGTTATCCAGCGACCAACAGTGTTCTATAGATGATTGTGGTGTTTGGAATGGATCTTCTTGGGTATGGAGCCTAACATAGAGAAGAGCCCCAAGAGGCTGGGAAGAAGATAGTTTGAAGGAATTGCTGGCAGATTTGGCTAATGTTGGAATTAGGAGGGGTTTTGATGATAAACTCATTTGGAAATATCAAGGTTGGAGAATACTCAGTAAAATCCTTTGCTCAGGTAGTGTACAAGAATAGAGAACTAGCAGAGGAACCTAACATGTATAATTTCACAAAGACACTTTGGAAAACTCTAGTGCCACCGAGAGTTAAATTGCTCACTTCGTTCGTCATTCTAGAAAAGTTGAACACCAGACAAAAGCTTGCAAAATGCGGGATTATTCAGATGGAAGAAGATAAATGTGCCCTATGTAATAAGGAATCTGAATCTGTTTTTCACTTATTCTTTGACTGTGAAATGGTTTGGCCCTTATGGGGATTCGTCTTAGATAAAGAAGGAATAAAGTGGGTGTGGCCTAACGAAACAAAGCTATGCTTTGAAGCTTGGATTTCGTGCTCAATACCGCAAGTGCGAAAGGGCGTGGATCACTATGTTCTTCTCTCTGATTTGGAATGTTTGGAAAAGGAGAAATGAGGTGATTTTCAACCAACAAAAACTGGATAGGATGCAAATAAGGAGTAACATCTTTATCATGAAAGAAAGATGGATGCAAGAAAGAAGACAAAAGAAATCAATCTTGATGGATTGCTGAAAATGAAGTTTTATGCAGAATGCTTGTGGTGGTGGTTCTCTGGGAGTAAACTAGTTTATATTCCATTTGTTTAATGTTTGTAATGTTGTCTTTTTATTTGTTGGCAATGAGTGTCCTGTTGTAACTGTACTACACTCTCACCCCTCTTTTGGTTTTGTGAAAGTAAAACTGATCGACAAAAAAAATTTAAATTACTTACCTAAAATATCATATCAAAAAGAGGCTCAAACGATTCTGGCACGTTACGTCAATATTTTCGGCGTCAGAAACATTTGCATTGTATTATAATATAATAATGATAATGATAATGATGATAGAGTATTATTTAATTCGTATTTAATGACAACGCCTGTACCATGGGTAAGGTTGTCAATAAAAATATATTTTTTTAATCACTTATTTGTTTCGTTGATTTCTTCACCGACTGGTGCATGATTCAAACTCCAATGATTGTTATTAAAACAACATTCTAATAAAATATTGGTGTGGCACATGAGGTTAATTTGACTCGCTATGTCAACATTTAACGAAACTAAGAGTCGATATAGATAACTTTTAAACTTTAAAAGACTAAAAGTAAGTCTCAAATATTTTATATATTTTGAAAATTTATTTAAGCTAATTATTTGTAATATGTTATGAACTAAAATAGAACAAACATTAAAACAAATTAACCAAAATCACCTCTTGTAACCGAAAAAAATAAGGAAAAATAATAAATTAGTGCTTATTCATTTTATTTTGAAACAAATAACAAGTCATTCCTATTTATTAAATATATAATTGTTTTTATCATTTTCAAAAAGAAATACACATATATATAAATTTCTCAAACAGTTTGCCCTTCCAAGAGTTAAGGGAAGTTATTGATCTTACCATGTCAAGCTAGAATCCAAATACTTCAAATGTTATGGACAACAATGCTTGAGATATAATTCTAATGACATTTTTATATTTTTTTAATAGAGGTCTCGAGTTCGAATTTTTTTTTTAACTATTTTTGATAAAAAAAAAATGAAAACAATGCTTTAAATGTTAGATCTAACTCTTCAAGTTAGGTATTATCATGGCCATTACGACCAGAACAACAACTTTCGTTAATTCTTAGAAGGGCAATCTAACAATTGAATGACCAATATGTCCTTTTTTTAAAAAGGTTGAAATAAACAATTATGTATAATGTCCTTAACAAACATCAAAGACTTATTTGTCACAAAATTAAAAATGGCAATGATATAGTTATTTGCCGTACTACCAAAAAATAAATAAAATCACCTCTAAACATTATGGGGGAAAACCATTATTTTCCTCGGTATGTATTTTTTCTATTTCTATAGGTTGACACATCAAACAATGTAATGTGTCTAGTCTAGGCTTTAATGATTTACATTTTACTTTTACTTTTGATGACCAAGGTGCTTATGGAACCGTGTAAATTAGCTTGCAGAATTTGCCGGGCCGGGGAAGAGCCTCTAAAACTTTCCATTTAAGCCATGGCTACTAAACTACATTGCTTGTTTGAGTTGTTTCTTTACCATGTTCATAAAAAAAGATACTCGTAGGAAACAAAACCGTCCATGTAAACCTGTTTTAGACCAACCAGGGAGAAGCCAAAAACTGCTGTTCGTACAAGATAAGGCCAACAGTGATTCCTGAGAAACAGGGGAGTATAGGAAATGGAAGTTGGAAGACATGGCCGAGCTATATAGAATGCTGCTGCTTCTACTACTATAGTACTATTCACCTATTATAGTATGAATTTTATTAAAAAATTATCTTGGATTATAAATCATATTTTAGGAATTATTGTATGTACCCACTTATTTTTATATATGATTATTATTTAAATTTTGACTGTTTTGGATCCTCTTTTCATAACACGGACTTGGCATATCCGTCCTCTTTTTCATAACAAGTATACCCGTTTTTCTTATTACATATAACACGCAAGTGACATATCTCTGTTAAGCCACAAGCCAAAAGGTTGGCATGCTCAATATACTATAATACGCTGCTACGTGCTATAGCCTTATGTTATAATAAACTGGGTTAGTCGTAATATCATCTCTTTATTTAATTCATCTTTCATGATTTTATCTCATTCTTTAATTCATCTTTCATAATGCCTGCACCAATACATATATGTATGAATTATTAAACAAATTTTAAAAAAAAAATTTAGGTTGAATTGATTTGGAATATTTTTTTTCTATAAAATTATGAAAAATAAATTGAGAATTTATTAAACAAAATATAAGAAAATAATAATAAAATACAGTATTGAATACATATATGAATACGTACTTTATTATTTTATCAAATTTAAATTAATTATAAAGAATATAACAATAAGTTAAAAATATCAGAAAAGTTTAGATGTTAGTAATTTAGGTTACTATAAAACATAGATTAAATATACTAAGAAAATAAAAATATTATATCCTGATCTATATATATACTATAAATTAACCACTATTAATAATACATATTTTATATTTCTATTTGAAAAATTATTAGTTAAAAATATCAGAAAAGTTTGGATGTTAGTAATTTAGGTTACTATAAAACATAGATTAAATATACTAAGAAAATAAAAATATTATATCCTGATCTATATATATACTATAAATTAACCACTATTAATAATACATATTTTATATTTCTATTTGAAAAATTATTACGAATTTTAATTCATCTTTTTAAATTTTAACTATCCTCCTAATTTTTAATTAAAAATTAAATTTTTTTATCTTTTTAAATATTATTAGAAAAATAATTAAAAAGATAAATGTGAGTTTTGGTAAATTATTCTTTCTATTTACACAATATCACACAACCTTTAGTCTTCATAAGCAAGTCAGGTTCATAATTATCATCCAGCTATATTTACGCTCATTAACTAAACATTTATAATTACTTTTTAATCAATCGTGTTTAAATATAGAATTTACTTAACATTTATTTGAAAAATACATGATAAATTTATTATTAATAGAAAACTTTAATTTTTTAATAAATACAAAAAATAAGAATTCTATTTGCACACCAAAATCAACGACCAAATCAGCCATTAGTGTATAATACACATTGAAATACAATATACATGTGTAGTTAAACTCATTTTTAGTATGTATTTTGTATTCTAATGTGTATTATATACTAGTGACTAATTTAGTGATTGATTTTGATGTATACCTAACATAAATCTAAAAAAAATATGTAAAAAAATTAAATTTTAATATTTTTAATAATTTTTTTAATTTATAATTTTAACATATATCCTTAAATCATAAAATATATAATGCTCTAGGTAGGTAAAGAGGAGCTTGGAAAACTGTGCCACTTGTCAAAAGTAATTGGAAACATCTATTATTCTCCTGCGTTGTGCGGCCTTTTTAACTTCTAAACATTCTGGTGGACAATATCTTACCAACCATCCCAAAGTGACATTATTTTTAGTATTCTTTTTCAAGGAAATTTTTAGATTATGTTTTTTTGTATTTAGTAAGAATAAAATAAAATTTTCCATGTAATATATATAATTTTAAACTATTGGCTGTCCTTTGCTATCTCCAACTTTGAGTCATCGATGTCAAAAAAAGTAGTGAGAATCGCACAGATAAATTAATATTAATCAAATACAGCAAGTTGCCAAGAAAATCACATATGGTTATGGGCCTGTATTTATATTTTGTTTAAATTATTTTATTTTATGTTTATGAGAAGCGAATATGCACAACATTTTGCCTCAGAATTGATATATATCCAACATCTACTTTTCGCACATAACAACAAACACAAGCCTGTATGCATCAATTTCCGTATATATATCCAACTAACAAATTATTTTTTTGTTTTCTTCTTTCTTTATATTTTGTTTAGTAATTGTTTGCTTTAAAAGAAAAAAAAAACTATTATTCTCTCTATTCTTTTTCATACGATGTTATTATCATCGCTTTTTGTACTACTTAAAATTAATATATTTTGTTATAAATTATATAGAACTGTAGTTTTTTAGAAAATATACTACAAATTATTAATAGTAACAAATTAATCGCAAAACCAAATAAGAATACTATCTAATTATATATATTGTTCTATTTGTTTACTTAGTTTTTAATTCATGTTTATCAAATCATGAACATTTTGCTTTTTGAGGTCCAGGACGATGTTAGCAAATGGGAATTAATTTTTTCATTTTTTTTTCTCAATTAATTGATGTTGTAAAGTGCAATTTTTTATTATACATCTGATCTTCTCTCAGATTTTTTCCCTTTGAAAACCTACAAGGTCAATTAAAAAAAATAAAAATTGAACAAAAAATCTATTCCTATCACTCCATCTCCCATGTAATAATACCAATAATTTCTTGAGTTCATGAGCAAAATGATGACTACTATTGCTTTAATTATAACGGCAACTTGGCAAGAGGACGTGGGAGAGAACTAATAAACACACAAACTCAATTTAGATTAAACTTGAAGCTTTGGTTATCCTTGATGAAAGGCATTACTGCATGCCCACGTAAAAATGAATGTAATTCTGATCCACTACGCTGATGATCATCCTATTGCGATGTTCCACATCAAAAGTTGGAATATATAGAATTCAAGCATTAGCTATATATATATATATATATATATAT
>JASCZI010213484.1:0-10016 GCA_036250425.1 Stylosanthes scabra
TTATAAGTATCCCAAGCAATTTAGCCGTTATGAATAGTAATTCACTGTTCACTAGCCGTTGGAACAGTAATTTACTGTTCACTAGCCGTGGGAACAGTAATTTACTACAGCGTATTTTTACTTTTTACTGGCCGTAAAAACGTATTTTTACTGTTCACAAAAAACATATATATATCAATCTGAAGCTCCGGACGTTAGCTTTCTAACGCAACAAGAACCACATCGTTTGGACCTCTGTAGCTCAAGTTATCATCACTTTGGTGCACAAAGGTCAAGTTTGACAGCATGCACTAAGCTTTAAAACAGCTAACAAGTTATAAAACTTTTACGGCTATAGTTTTCGTAAAACCTTTTCTTTAAAAAATATTTTCTTGTGTGTGTGAGAGAGAGATAATAAACTTTGGTTCTTGACAAGAATTTTTACCTAAGTCCTAGACTCTAAAAGGTCTTCAATCTTGCGGACTTCGTTTTCTCGTCGTTGTTGTTGTTTGCTTTCAAGTGAATCCTCAAACTTTTGGTGGTTGTTTATCAACTCCACAATGGTTGTCATTTATCAAAACCTAATCATAAAAACCTTGCATGCATATTGTAACATGGTTTACAGAGAATACTCCAGATCCTAGCGTAAACACATATCTAGTAATCTAGAAGTACTTTTCATGTCGTCAATTGATCCTGCCCAATCACTGTGTGTATATCCAAGTAACTTTGAATCTTCAATAGATTTATAGTGAATGCCATATTCTTGTGTGCCTTGTAGATATCTTAAGATTCTTCTTGCAGCTCCATAGTGCTTCTGACTTGGCTTTTGCATTAATCTTGATAATACACTTGTTGCATACATGATGTCGGGCCTTGTGGTAGTCAGATAAAGAAGGCTTCCAAGGAGACTTCTGTATTCTGAAGCATCTGCAGATCCATCTTCTTTTTGTAATTTCTCATTATTGGACTAGAGGAGTATATATTGCCTTGTAATTACTCATCTTGAATCTTTGTAGTAAATTTTGAGTGTATTTCTTTTGTGAGATGAAAATTCCTTCTTGATTTTGGTTTACCTCAATGCCAAGAAAATAGTGCATCAATCCTAGGTCGGTCATCTCAAACTCCTGCTTTATTTCCTCCTTAAATTCTCTGATCATCGTTTCATTGTTTCCTTTGTATATAAGATCGTCCACGTACAAGGAAACTATGAGAGTGTTGGAATTACCTTGCGTCTTGATGTAGAGTGTGGGCTCACTTTTGCTCCTCTTGAATCCATGATCCATGAAGTATTTGTCAATTCGATATACCATGCTTGCGGGGCTTGCTTAAGATCATATAGTGCTTTCTTGAGTCTTAGCACCTTGTCTTCATGTCCTTCGACAACGAATCCTTATGGTTGATCAACGTATACTTCTTCTTCCAAATCTCCGTTTAGGAAAGCTAACTTTACATCAAGTTGATAGATCTCCCATTGCTTTTGTGCAGCAAGTGCAATGAGCGCCCTTATTGTATCTAGACGATCTATTGGTGCAAATGTATCTGTATAATCAATCCCATATATTTGTGCATATCCTTTTGCGACGAGCCTTGCTTTATGCTTTTGAATAGATCCATCAAGATTGTGCTTGATCTTGTACACCCATTTGACTCCAATGATATCTTTATTTGAAGGGCGATCTACCAGCTCCCCTGTGTTGTTCTTCTCGATCATCTTGATTTCTTCTTCCATGGCATTTCTCCATTCTTCATGCTTTTCTGCTTCTTCATAGCTTGTATGCTTCATCTTCGCAAAATTGCATGTCTCATATATATCTTGTAGAATTCTTGTTTTTATTACAGGAGAATCAGTAGTTGGTTCTATCATTTCTTTTTCTCGTGCTTGTTCTTCCAGTCTTCTAGACTGTTGTTGAGAGACTTCGATACTTCCATTCTCGACTTTTTCATCTTTCCAGTTTCAAGAAGCATTTTCGTCAAACTCCACGTCTCGACTGATCATGAGTTTCTTTGTTTGCAAGTTATAAACACGATATCCTTTTGATTGTGTGCTATATCCAAGGAAGATTCATTTATCTGTCTTCTCATCGAGCTTGCTTCATTTTTGCAAGGGAATATGTGCATAGCACATGCATCCAAAAACCCTTAGAGGCTTTGCTGAATGCTTTCGACCACTCCATGCTTCGATTGGAGTTTTATTTTCTACTGCCTTAGTGGGACAACGATTTAGTAGGTATACTGTTGTGTATACAGCTTCTGCCCAAAACAAATTCCATAGATTTTTCTCCTTAAGCATCGAGGTGCCATCTCCATTAGAGTTCTATTTTTCCTTTCAGATACGCCATTTTGCTCAGGAGCATATCCAACGGTGAGTTGATGCCCAACGCCTTCTTCTTCACAGAATTTGTTGAATTCCTTGGAAGTGTACTCGGTTCCTCTGTCGTTGCGAAGTACTTTGATACTATGACCACTTTGCTTTTCCACATATTGCATGAACTTTTTGAAGATGCCAAAAACTTCTGATCTTTCACGTAGGAAATATACCCACGTCATTCTAGTATAATCGTCAATGAAGAGAATGAAATACCTGTTGTTACTGAGGGATGGTGTCCTCATCGGTCCACAAATGTTGGTGTGAACTAATTCAAGCATCTCCTTGGCTCACCAAGCTCCTCTAGAAGGAAATGGTTGGCGATGTTGCTTGCCAAGTAAGCATCCTTCACATGGTTGATTAATCTCTATGATGCTTCGTAGGTCTCTCATTAGTTGCTTTTGGTGTAGTAGCTTTAATCCTTGAAAGTGAAAATGACCAAATCTTCGATGCCACAGCTATGAATTATTTTCTTATGCTTTTAAAGCAGTTTCTTGGATGTAACTCCATTTTAGCGGAAAACTTCAGTTCTTCATCTTCACCAGTGCAAGAAGTGTCTTAGTTTTCTTATCGGATATGGTGCATGAGTTGTCTTCAAAGTGTAATATGTAGCCTTTCTTCATCATTTGGCCAATACTGAGTAGATTTTGAGCAAGTTTTGGAACTAATAGAACATCATGGATCTTCTTAGTTCCTATCATGGTATCAACAGTGATTATGCCTTTGCCATCCGCTTCCATGATCGTTCCGTCTCCTAGTCTGATGCCAGATCGGACATATTTGTTAATGTCACTGAATAGGCTTTGATATCCTGTCATGTGATTACTGTAGCCACTGTCGAGATACCATACATCGTCTTTCTTCTTGCATTCTTCTTGTGAGGATGCATAGAAGATATATTCTTCTCCCTCATTTCCTTCAGAGAAATTTGCGTGATGGTTGATCTTCACTCTGCAGTCTTTCTTGATGTGTCTGAATCTTTTACAATTGCAGTATTGTGGTTTCCCACGATGCCAACAATCCTTCTCTAGATGGTTGGTTTTCTTGCATATCACATATGGAGGATATTGTTTCCTATTTTCAGATTTGTTTTCTATTTTTCTAGAAGTTTCTGTCCTTCCAGAATTTTCTTGTATTTTTCCTCCTTCTTTTTTATTTTGATTCTAAGACTTTATATTGAGCTTAGACTGAAATGTATTTTCTATAGAATCTTCTTCATCTTGACTTGCCAGTCTTTGTTCAAAAGCATGTAACGAGCTTATTAACTCTATTAGTGTTAGCTTTGATAAATCCTTAGTATCCTCAATTGTGGACACTTTTCGATCAAATTTGGGCGGCAAACTAATTAGTATTTTCTCCACTATCTTTTGATCTGAAAAATCCTCTCCATAAGCTTTCATTTCGGTTACTAAGCTCATTAATCTTGCATAGTAACTCTTTATTTTCTCAGAATCTTTCATTTTCATGTTGGCATATTGCTTTCTTAGTGATTAGAGGAAGATTGTGCGTAGCTTATTGTCGCCTCTGAACTCTTGCTCCAAGTTATCCCATACTTCTTTGGTTGACGATATTCCTCTTATCCTTGAGAAAATTTTCTTTGTCACAGCTTGTTGAAGGAAGTATAAAGCAATATAATTCTTTTGTTGATCCTCCTTTAATTTCTTTTTTTCTACAGCGGAAAGTGTAATTTGATTCTCCGAATTGGTGAACCCTCCGTGGACAACCTCCCACAAGTCTTGTGCTTGTAGAAAGGTCTTCATTTGAGAATGCAAATCCTCATAATTGTCTTCGGACAATATGGGAATGAGAATGTTTATAGCTGAGATAGTCATGGTTTTGGGAAAGCTTGTTTGAGTATGTTATGATGTGGTAGTTGTATAGTTGATAGACTTGGAAGAAAAATTTTACGCCCAATAGATGTAGCTTTGGTACCACTAATAGTTTTATGAAATAGTTTGAAATTGGTTTAATGTATTAGTTTAGGTTTATAAGGATAACTTTGATGAGGGAATAGGTTTGATATAGTTGGAGAAATTTGATAGTTTTATTATTGACGAACTAGTAGAGAGTACAAGGCTTTGTGATAGTTTTAGTGTTATATTTCTAGTTGTTGTAGTTACAATGAATACCATGGTAACCTATTTATAGACTTTACAAGTTTTCTAGAAAAATATATGTAGATGTATTCTTGGATTTTCCTAGATATTATTAATCTTCCTAGATATTTCTAGTATTAGATTTATTTATTTAGTTTCTAGATTTTTCTATTACACTATCTACATATTTTATCTTATAAAATATAATCATGAGATTTCTAGAAAGTTCTACAAATATGTAGCAACATTAATAAACACAAAATAGCAATAATAGAGAATTGAGAGAATTAGAGATGTTAGATAAAAGAAACAAGAAATAATTGCATAAATTGAGCAAGAGTATCAACAATTAAATATCAAAACACTAAAAACCGCAAGTGTTTAAGAGTTATAGTTGCTTGAAAATAAATGGGAAAAGTAAGAATAAGAGAGAAAATGAGAGAGAAAGCTATTCTCTCAAAAAACTATAAAAAAATCTAGAAAACTAAGCTAATTTCCTAATGTGTTTCGCCCTCTCTTCTGTTTTCAGCTATTCCCCTTCATAATTCTTCAATTGAGCTCTCCAAAAGGCCAAGTCTTGAGTTTTGATTCGAAATTTCAATTTTAGCCTTCACTTAAAGATTGCTGTCAGACTTCATGCACGTGCAGCATGTGCTTGAGTGTGTGTTTGGAGTGCTCATTTTGGCTTTTCTTCATGGATTCCTTGCTCATTTTGTCCTCTTTAGCCACTTTCATCCCAATTTCTATTTATTTAGGCCTGCAACACTTTAACAAGCCAATCAGGGTATCGAATGGAATGGGAACCCAATAAATTTATAGCAGATTATGACTAAAGATGCATGTATTTACAACTTAAGTCCTAAAAAATAAAAATTCACAAATGCACTCATTTAGAAGTATTTAAGTGAATTTTGCTTGATAAATTACTTGAATATAGCATAAGATAAACCATGGAAAATGAGTTTTTCAATTTGATACGAGAAACATCTTATAATGGCCGATCTATATGGAACCGACCAATAAAGTCCGATTTGATAAAAATTTGACATATGTATATAGGTTTCATAGGAAAACCGCTTTATAATGCCCAATTTAATTAAAATTCAACTTATTTATATATGTTTGATATAAAAACCGTTCTATAAAAGTCAGTTCAATATGAAAATTGCCTTATAAAGTTAGATTTGATTAAAATTTAACTTATATATATAAGTTTGAAATGAGAATATGAGAATTAACTATTACAAAATTTGACTAGAACCTATGATGTATAGACACAGGACTCGTAATATGCAAACACTCGATGATGCTGTAATGGAAAATGTTTTTGCACAATCTGGATTACATTCCTCTAACCAAGATAACTACAATTGCCTCTTAATTGGGAAGCATGACATAGTAAAGCATAGTGATGAAAAGGAGCAACAAAAGCTAAATAGCAAATTCTCTTTCTCCATCTTGGAGTACCACAAACTCCCTGTATTTTGTTTTTTCCAGCTCAGATATATATTAGCCAATTCCAACAAGCTCTGATGATAAATAGCTCAACAATTAGACGACCACATTAACGATTTCGAAAGCGAGCTGGTTATGGTATTATGCATTCTCTTCTTCTTTAGGTGTCTGGTTGTGGAAGTAGAAGGAAATAAATTTCACCATCTGCTACTAATGTATGCATGTTTGCGGCTTTCTCGCCTAAAATCCAAAATGAGATTCTCTTGGTTTACATGTTCATCATGTCTCCTTAGTCCTTAGCTGGCCTATCATCAACATAAAAGGAAGAATATGAATGAATGAATTAATCATGTAATGTTGTCTTCTGCTCCTTCAAGTTAAAACTAAGATTGGATTCAGTTAAACCCAATTTTGGTCCCTTAGATGGCAAGTTGCATCGAATTAGTCCTCAACCTTTAATTGCACTAACTCCTTAGATTCAGATTTATTTCTTGGAAGTTGAAAAAGGCAAGCATAAGTCTTTTTTTTGCATTATGAACCCACCTATATGTCTTGTCTTTATTTCTTTTCTGACCAGTTCATGTTTGATTTCATTTCTTAAGACTTAAAAGTCAACCTCCTCAAATACATTAAAGTTTAATATGAAAATTACCTAGTAATTCCCTTAAGTAATGCAAGGTTCTTCGTCCAATAAGCTGCTTTATCATCTTCCTTTTGATTGAATAAAATTCTAGTCATCCAAACATACAATATGCGTAATAGATCAAACACCAAGCCATGGAAATAAATGAAGGAACTTGTGCAAAATTAAACCTGAATAAGAAACGAATAGAACAAAAGAACTTAGGATTTACCGTTTATAGCATAGAACATAGCCACCTATGGCTGCTTCTGCTTCTGAGTAGAATGCTCTTTTAGATATGAATAGATGACTGACGTAACAAGTATTCTTCATGGATAGCCACCAACTGTTCTGCTACCTGCTTCCATCAATGAAAACAACAACAAAGTTCCAAGATTAGGTACATGGTACGCCATATGTAAAGTAGACATATGGTATTTCGATACGCAGATGAATTATGAATTGGTAAACGGTATGGTTGAATTTATGTAACTATTCCAAGGATGTAAATAAATCATCACTAATGAGGTACATTTCTCAAAAACAATCTAAAAATGGAAAAGAAAACAATTGTTTCCTGTCACAAAAAATTAATAAGATAACATGCAATTCGGAAATTAAAGCTGCAAAAATAGAATAAATAAATATGGAAATCAAATATGCATACCTGTTCAATGCTGCCATCTTCTATCTCTGTGTTAAATGTAAGCAACATGCATTCATGCAGCAAATTTTCCAAATCTTCAACGGGAATGGGAACTGCAGAACATCAATAATCAATTAGAAAAAATATTAATTAAAGGCATATTGTAAATAGTATCATAATACCACTTATTCCAAAAGTTTAAGTTCGCTGCTAAAAGAAAACGCGTGAATTCTTTTTGGTTCATGTGAATTTTTTATGTGAACTTTATTATTATTATTATTATTAGCAATTGAAATTCTTTCTTTTTGGTTAAGTAATGATTAAACTCTAGACCTTTCGAATATAGAAGTCCGAATCTAGCTATGTCATGATACTAGTAATTCCAAAATCTTAAGGTAGAGTCACAAGAATCTTTAACAAATAGAAAACGAATGAATGGAAAGATGATACCATTGGATTTGGATAAGGAAGAGAAAAGATCAGAAGCAAGGTGGTGAGATTTCTGTAGGGAGTCAGAGCCACCCCATTGGTTGTTGATGGCCATTTGAAGGGCATGCCAGTTAGAGAGAAGCATAAGGATACCCTCATGGAGGAGAGTAGTTGCACACTCTTGTTGTTCTTGATGATGCTGCTGCTTTGGCTTTGTTCTTGTTCCTGTTTCACCATTGATGGAATCCATGATAACAATATATAACTCCTCTAATGTGTGTTGGAAGAAGGAAAGATCATTCAAACAACACACACAGAGAAGAGTGCATGGGAGAACAAATGAGAAAGCAAGTCATATAATAAATATATGATGAAGGAAGGGCCGAATATGTTGGTGAGACTCCATGGGATGACATTGTTTCTCCCATGTTAACTATATGTGGAAGAAAACTAGGAGAGCTATAATAATAATAATAATAATAATAATAATAATAATAATTTGATCCAAAATAATAATAACAATAATAATAAGGTTTAATTATTCTATTAATCTATAATTTTATTAAATTTTTAATTAGGTTATTATATTTTTTAAAAAAAATCTAATATGATACAGAAACTAAGTTAAAAATTCGATGAAATTATAGAGTCTCCCAAAATAATTTAACCTAATAAATAATAATTACAAAAATGTTCGTATAAGGAAAATTTTTGTTCAAACCATATGCGGTTTTCTTCAAAAATATTTAATTTTATTCAATTTTATCATTTTCAATTTGTGTCTAAACCACCAATAAATTATAACTCACATAATACTTTCCTGTAAAAGACTTTAAATTCGAATTTCATTTGGAACAAATAAAAACAAGAATTATGTCAAAATTATTATTAATGTCTTTAATTTTGTCTTAAATATTTTACAGAGAGTTGGCGTAATTTTGAGATCAATTGGAAATTTAAAAGATAAAATTGAATGAATTAAACATGAGAAATATTAAAAAAAAATTGCAAATGTTAATTAAAAAAACATACAAGTTAAGTATTTCATTTTGTTTATTTTGTTTTAATATTTAATTCGTATAGTTGTTTTCTTCATGAATCGAAAACTAAAAAAATATTTGATAAATGATAACAATATCAATACACATATTTCGGAATGAACATGATGGAATTAGAGATGAATGAAAAAGTAAGGACCATTATAGTATCATATCATTTACTTATTAAAGTTATAAGTATAAATTTTCTTTTTAATTACTGCTAATAAGTACTAACATATATATATATATAGCCATGCATTAGTCCTTTTTTTCCCTCTAACTTAAAGGTTTTAAATATTTTATAATTATATGAAGACAAAAAAAATAATCAAATATTGGATGACTAGTTGTCTAAATGGAAACAATCATGAATCATTCACATAATATATACCCTAAAATTATATCCATCTTGATCACTTGTGTTATTATTCGTCTCATTGATAATAGGTATCTAAATTTTTGTCCTATACTTAAATCCACACATATGTACTTGCCTTATGCCCAAATTCATAGATGCATACATGAAGATAAACAAATAAAGTGGATACTATGAAGATTTTAAATTGTTTTCATATGAAAATTTTTTATTTTAACCATTAAATGATAAATTGAATGGTTAAATTTTATCATGTATAAAAATATTACCTATTCAAAAGTGTTGATATTTCCTTTCTAAATATAGTTTTAAAGGCTAAATTCTCATATGAAAATGATTTTTACATTTTCATGGTAGTAGTTGCCAACAAATTAAATTAAATTAATAGATAATATTCATAACATTTAATTATAAATGATGGCTGAGCAAATCTTCCATGAGGGTTGATATGTATGTAAGTGGTTAGCAATATGTACTTTACTGTACGATTTGATATTGTCATTGAATTAATTTTTGTTACACTAGCTCCTGTATTCAGAAACAGAGAAACTTAATGTAAAGTTTTGATATATAGATAGAATGTATCCAAAATTTTCTTAAAGTATTTTGAAGTAAAATATATGACAGAATCACAGACATACAATAGTTTTTAAGGATCACTAGCTATGTCTATTTGATCACTTTGAAAATCCCCAACTGAAGAATGCTTAAGAGCTTAGGGTGGATGGAATTCAGGGCTCAAAAGTCATGCTTTCAGCTTGTCGTTTAACCGACTCAAATAGCACAGAAGAAAGGTACCTCTCTCCAAAGCTAGGGAAAACAACCTGCAACCATGCAACTCCAATTCAGAAAAGTACCACAAACATGTCCCGAAATCTCAGTTACTAGTATTGCAAGTTCTTAGAATAAAAGATTATGAGTAAAGTGACCATTTGGCTAGGAGGATTTCGACTTCGAATCAATTAGTCTGGAACAATTAGGTCCTCTACGATAGCAAATAGTAGA
>JASCZI010241657.1:6641-23431 GCA_036250425.1 Stylosanthes scabra
TGCTGCTCTACAGATGCAACAGTTTGTTGGAGAAGAGAAGAATGATTTACTGGATTACTTGAGATCTCTTCAACCTGAACAGGTTTTGACTTTTGCCTCTTCGATTGAAGTTCTTAGCTGTTTCGTTTCTATTTGGCCTTGATTTCCCATCCCAGTATTTGTTTTCATTTATTTATTGAAAATCTTTGAAGGAGAAAAGTTTGGAATTTTATGAAAATTTACTGTTTTCTCTGTTATGTTATGCATTTGCTGCTCATTGTTTTTTTTTTCTTATTTTGCAGAAAAGTTTTTATAGTTTTAATTAATGTATATTTTGTTTTCTTTTAATACAACATCTCATATGATTTGGTACTTCTATGCTATTTAAAACTCATATCCTTTTCCATCAAAACACTGGAATTTCTAAGAAATTGACGAATTTAAATATTCATTCAAGCATTTGAAGAAGCAAGTTCTCTTGCATTCCTCGTCATATTTGACATTACTAGTTTGTGCACACCTGTTTCATTCAAATTTATTTTTAAATTACAGTAGTAACTTGAGTGTGTATTTGGCTAATGAGCAGGTGGCTCAGCTATCAGAATTTACATCCTCAGAGTTAAAGGACACCATCCTCTCTGTCGTCCATGGTCTCCTTGCTACCCTTTCTCCTAGGATGCATTCTAGACCTTCAACTATGTCAGAGAATGCAACAGTTGGAGCAGCAAATGCTGGGAGTGAGGATTGTGCTGAAGTTATTGAGAACTCTTCGCTTCAATTCCAGCCTGCTATTTCATTAACTCGGGATTATCTTGCCCGCTTGCTCTTTTGGTTAGTTTCTTTTTCTGATTTTTGTATATGTTGAAGTATTAGTTATGCTAGAATGAATGTTAATGATGATCAAAAGGAAATAGAATTTACTATGAAACTCAAGGTTATTTACAAATTGCTGCAATATTTAATCTAAAGGATTCTATGTTGCAGCTATCTGATGATGCTAATGTGATAAACGAACTAACTTTCTCTTTCTAACGCATTTTTGAAGGTGCATGCTCTTGGGACACTATCTAAGAGGCCTTGAGTACCGAATGGGGTTGATGGAACTACTATCCTTGACGAGTGATGCTGATAACGATTCCTCTGGAAGTGAACAAATTGCTTAGATCAAATTTTGGTGGCTTGCTATGTGTATAGACGTATAGTTTCCAAATGCCCTTTTTTTCCCATTTCAACATGGAGAGATTATATCTGAGAATTGCTGGTGGAGACATCATTGGTCACTGTAGAACACAAATCTTGCTTTGCTGTTCGCCGCTGATTATATCATAGAATATGGAAATGTTGTGACAAACAAGACGAAGCATGATATGCAAGATGGAGCTTCATTATTTTTAGCATATCATGCAGTTAAAATGAAAAAATATGGCTCAAAAACAATTTTTTAGTCAATATATATAGTTAATTAGTTATTTTTGCTTAACAAAAAACGAGAGAAAATATATTGATTAGTTGATTTTGTTTAATATTACTTATAGTTATATATCAACTGCAAAATGGTTGGCTATAAACGTGTACATAATATATCTCATTTCAGTTATATAATCGCATTTTTTCTGTTGAATGACTAACACTGTCAAATTTAAAGGTAGTTATTTTTATTGGTGCGAAATTATATAATTGGATTATCGGATGAACGTTGCATTTAAGATTATAAAAAAAATTCAAAATTAAAATTTTTACAGGGGTGTGTATTACATAAGATTTGAACTAAGGACTTAAAAGAAAGTGAACAAACTTCATTATCACTAAACTAATCTGATTTTTATTGCATGAAGTGATTTTTTTTAAATATATATTATATAACGATATATTATATTTTTTAATTAATATATAGAGTCTGAAGTATTAAATATTATTTTTATATTTAATTAACTATTATTTTATTTTATATTCAATATTTTTAAAATTAATTTTTTATTGTATTATAATATTAAAAAATATTAATATTAGTTTTGTTAATTAATAAAAAATAATAACATTAATAATTTTGTAAATTTATTCAAAAAATAATAATATTAATCTTATATTAAAAAGAATTTACTATTTTTTAATAAGTTTACAAAATTAGTATTATTTTTATTTTTTATTAAGTTTACAAAATTATTAATATAATTATTTTTGAATAAATTACAAAATTTTTAATAAATTAAAAAATAAAAATATCAATAATTTTGTAATATATTAACAAAATTATTTATTTTTTAATTTTAAACATATATATTAAATAATTGTAATTTAGTATTTATTTTAATATTCTTATACAATAAAAGATTTTAATTTTAAAAATATTAAATATAAAATAAAATAATAATCAAATAAATATATGAAAATAATATTTAATAAAATACTTCATAAATATATATAAAAAAATCAATTCATATAATAAAAATCAGCTTGCTCTAGTGGTAATCAGATTTATTTAGGACAATCAGTGGTCACATTGGCAAAACGAGAACAACTGTGTTGGCTAGAATAGCCCTTTTATTCCATTCTCATTGCCAACTATTTTATCTGTTATATTCCATCCTCATTTATGTTTGGTACCTTTTCTTGGCAAATTCTACGGTGCCACTAAGAAAAAAGTGGTTAGGAAACAACCCATAATTCAGTAATCCAAGAATGTCATGGTTGATAAGGTCCAACCCCTTAACTTCTCTTCTCCAATCTCTACATGTTTAACTTGAATGATGTTCCAGTCCCGACTCTTGATCTCCAAGAATGCCATGGTCGATAAGATCTAATTTTAAAATTGAGTTTTACTTTATCGTTATTAAAGGATGGATTTTACTTCATGTGTGAATGATCGTAAAAATTTTGATTTTTTTTACTAAAGTAATCCTTAACAATTACATTAAAAGATAATGAAGTCTTTAAAAAAATTTATTTTTTTAGTAAAACCTCGTAATCCTTCAATCCAATCATGAAAAATCTCCAACTTCCAAATCAAATCTCCTCTTCCTCCTTTTTCAGTCTATGACAATGGAGTAAACCAAAATGGAGTAGAGCTTTAAAATAGAGATATTTCACCAACGAGGAAGAAGAAAGAGCTGGCTGGTGATAGAGAACCGCGGTAGTTAGTGCTGTGATTGGGAGAGAGTCTAGCAAAGCAAAGAGTAGATCGGCAAAGGAGCAAAATTTCAGCCCAATGAGTTGCAAAGATGAAGAATAAGTCAGAAGTGGTGATCGATGTTGATGCACTGGCGAAGAGAGCAAACAAAGGCAGCGCGATGAGTGGTGCTGCTGCTATTGTTCGGAAAGAAGCATGTGGTAGCAAATTGACTAAACCGATGAAGAAAATAGAGAGCTCTCGGATCTTGCCATCAGCACAACAATGTTGTTATAGAGGTAATTTTTTATGGTAGAAGAAATTTATTTTAATTTTTTCTAGGTGTCTTCTTCCTCTCTCAAAGGAAATCACAACGGGTGGAGAAGGAAAATACCAATGCAAACTAAGCACCTGCAAATTCTTCTCCAACATGGTCAAGCGCTTGAAATCACACTCCGTCCAGAAGGAGCAGCACTGCCTCGATGCTCCTATTGCCGACCGCTCCTATGGCGAGCACCTTGCTGTTACTGCGTCGCTGTGCAAGGTCCACAACAGGTTCGTCTTCCATCAGTTTTTCTTCCAAGTTTCAAATTTTGGGATCTAGGTTAAAACCATTCTAGATAATTGAAAACATAATGCTTTCTGCAACTTCCTTGCTTTAATATTTTTTTTCTTTGCTATTTGTAATTTTTGTTTTAAAAAATCATCTTCTTTCTTCTTCTTTTTTTTTTTTACTTCTTTCCATGTTAATTCGCAATCTTTCTACCTTTTATCTTTTTAATTGTGAGGCAATAATCACAATTGGTTACAATTTGAGAGAAGACAAGAATGATATGATTGATCATTCTGGAGTTACACCTATATCTATGGTCTAGCTAAGTCAATTTTTTAGATATATTTTGTTCTTTTTTCTTATTTCTTCCTTAATAATTCAACTAATCAATTGTCTAAAGTATTTGGGATGCGAAAAGGAGCTGAAGAAGATAATGTGAAGGCAAATGAGGTACTTTGGTCTTACTCAAAGCTTTGATAAGTTCATCGCTGAAGGTCTCTAAAGATTGTCAGTTTTATCTCCTCAACTTTTTGTTGTTATTATGAGTTTTGCCATGTATTTATTATTATATGTATACAAGTGATTTGTTCCCTTTCAAATGGATAAAAAAGTGGATAGAAGGTTTCGTGAGATCTCAATGGCCACTGAGAAGTTATGTCTAGGAATGCTGGACTGAGTGATAGAGTTTGTTGACCAGGGGAGAAGCCTCTTATACTTCAAGGGGGGCCATGCCCCCCAAAATCCAATTTTTTATTGTTAAATTATATGTAATTTTTAATTTAACCCCCCTAAATTTTATATTTTAATTTATATGCTATTGTAAAATTATTTTTAGCCATTCCCTTAATAGCTTCTTAACTCCGCCCCAGTTGTTGACAAAAGTGTGAGACGATTCGATGTACTTTAATCATTCTTCTATTTTCTCTAAGCATTTGTTGTAGAGCTTTTGTTCAAAATTTTTTGTAATTTTAAAGTGCTTCTATTTATGGATTTTGTTGCAAAATGATACTGAAAGAATTTAGCTCAGTGTTATCATATTCAAGGATTGTTAGTTAAGTTGAATTTGACAATTAGTAACGTTATGGCTTTTGTTGTCTCCTAATATTTTAGCTTTTGTTTGCAAAATACAATCCTAGATTTGTGGCTTTATTAATAAAATTATCTTAGGCTCTTTTTATCTGATCAAACTAGACTTCAATCACATATCTAATGAGTAATGACTTATTCTTGGTTCATGTGTTTGAAATCATTTTTTTTTTTTTGGTGTCTATGTGTTTGAAATAATTTGATATAGTAATTTCTTTTAGGATGATCGTGAAAAGACATATATGTGAATATTTTGTGAATATTTACTCTTAAATACGGTTTTTTTTATTAATAATCTTTAAAAAAATTCAATTATTATTTAAAGCAAACACATACAAAGGCATATAATGCTTTTTTTATACTTATATAATGCTCATATTTTAGAGTATAAAAATACAATATAATGTTATGTAAATTTAAATAGAATAGTATTTTTTCGAGTTAAAACTCAAAATGACACCTAAAATTTGACCTCTAACTTAAATTGACTTCCGAAATTTCAAGTTACTCAAATTGGTCTCTAAATTTTACAAACTTAAGTCACATTAGCCCCTATCCTCTTTTCCGTTAAATATTGCCAACGTGTACTGTTAATTAATATTGTGGACATTATAAGACGACGCGTTTTTGTCAATTGGGGCAAAACAACTCCACTTCACGTCGTTTTTTAAAATGACCCAAGAACACACTTCTTCTTCATCTTCTCACATGAGTTGGGTGATAACCATCTAATGTCTCTGTAGAATCTTTTTTTTCGTTTCCCAATCTTTCCCGTCGCAAGGAGTGAAGAAGAACAATCAGGGCACAATCCGTTTTTGCAAATTGAGGTTAGTAAAGTATCATTTCCTCTGAAAATGTGGTGCTCTGTTTTGTGTATTCTTGTTGAGGGTGGGTAATTGTTGAAGGTATTGTGCTCTATTTGAAGAAATTAATGACCAATTTCACAATGAATGCATTTTGGGACCTTTTGAAAACTTATATTAGGGTTTGGTTTCCTCTCTTTTCCTTTTTGTTAATTTTTTTTCTTCTGAAAATGCAATGTGAATGATATTGATGCTGTTGAAATGGAGCTTTTTTGAGTTAAAATGTTGTGATGGGAGTTGCATTTGTATAGAATCATGTTCTGAATTGTTGTTGGTGCATAATTATTTTTGTTTTTTGTATTCTTGTTACATCTAGTTAACAATCTTGTGCTTCCTTCTATGTACGCATAATATAGAATTTTGGTATTTGGTTTAAAGATTTGATCATGGCTGACAATACAATAGCGATAATAAGATTGAATTAAGTTGCTTTGCATTATGTGGAAGTTTAGTCAATTAGTTTAGGCTCCGTTGATGAATAGTGATGCCATGATTTATTTAAAACATATTTTAGTGATCTTGATGAGATAGATCATAGTTTACTTAAATCAAATCATCATATTCTATTAATGTAAAGTTGTCTTTATGTTATTAACAGACGAAGGATTTGACAATTATTATGTTTCATCATGGAGGCAACTTTGTTATCAAGAATGATGCTAGTGTTGTATGAAGATAAAAATGCAGATAAAAACGACCCCAACTTGAGAAGGAATTTGAATCTAGGGGGCAACTTGAGGTTAAATATCAAACTTGCCATGTCATATCACTGCTACAAGTTTAGTTAACAGTACACGTAGGCAATTCTAACGGAAAAAGAGGGTGGGGGGGCTAACGTGACTTAAGTTTGCAAAAATTTGGGATTGATTTGAGTAATTTAAAATTTTAAGTATCAATTTGAGTTAGAGATCAAATTTCAGGAACAATTTAAAATTTAACTCGTATTTTTTTATATAAATCAAAACACATATTAAAAAAAAGTAATGTTGAATTTTTTAATAATATATTACACATAACATATATTGATGATATTAATACAACAATTATTAAAACTAATAATTATTTGAATTAAATGAATGATATTCACATAAAAAATTATTTAAATTCATAAAGCAGGTCACAGGTTAGTATATTCATAAACTCAACTTTGGTTTCCACCTATTTCAAATTTGCGGTGATTCCAAAGCAGAATATAGAAAGTACTTTCCTCCACTTGTGAGAAGGTCTCCTGAATTTCAAGAAAATTGTGTCCGATCAGACTATGATATTCATAAACTCAACTTTGGCCTCTGCCTATTTCAAATTTGCCGGTGATTCCAAAGCAGAATGCAGAAAAGTACTTTCCACTCCATCATGTCAAACAAAAAGGTCTCTTGAATTCCAAGAAAATTGTGTCGGTTCAGACACTCTTCATAGAACAGCGAGTTATACCGTGATAAAGGGTTGGAGTAGATTTATCTAAATTTATGTTTTAAATTATTTTAATTTTAAAATTAAAAGAAATAAAATCAATTAGATTTTAATATTTGTTAAATTCAAAAGAGTGTCTAAAGAAAATAGCACAACTTCCAATCCATTTATTATTACTTAAAAAGTTATGCATATTTTAACAAAAGATCTTAAAATTTTATAGGTATTCGTTAAAAAATATGATATCTATTCTTTGAAATTTGACTTGATTAAACTATATTTTTTGGAGCAAAATGTTTTAATCTCTTTGACAACGTAGTTTGTGTTAGCCTTGGTGTTGATAATGTAGTTCTTGATGTACAAGTTGTTGTGGGATTAAGTTTTTTTAAAATAAAATTTAACTAATAACATTATCAGGGATAAAACAATGTTATTTTTCTCATCGAGCTATTATTAAATACAAAGAAATTTAAGAAAAGGCGGGAAATATAATAGCGTAAAATTGCTTACTTTTACGGAAAAAATGTATGTCTAATTAACTCATAAAAAATTTAAATGTATTCACTTGAATAATAAATTAAAACAACTATTCACCTCTAAGTATGAGTTTATTTATATAACTATTTCTTCAATGAAATCATATACAATTTACCCTACATGCATGGAGTGTGTATTAAGATATGGAGTTGCTAGACCATTTATTCATGAATTGGTAGATGGAAAGTATACTATTCATGAGGTTCATTAGGAGTGGTGTATTGCTAACATAAATAATTAAAATAATATATATCTTCTAAAAATTATTTAAATATATTAATTTTACAAAAAATATTAATTAAGAATCTAAAAAAAAATATTTTTAAGTAAAAATATATACCTTCGTCTTATGTATGTAGAAAGTAATAGGAAAAAAAATCAGAATTGAAATTCTCTAAGGATGAATTGATAAAGTGAGAGATTACCGTTTAACCAAATTGAATAACATGGTAACTAGCTAAAATGTGCACATTAAGGTTTAAAAAAAAATTCGAAATTCTCTTCGATCGGATCAATATTACTCTATAATTTATATGTGATATATATACATGTTCATAAATCCATCCCAAATTATGATAAATTGATAACTCAAAAGAGTTAGATTTTTTTCATAGAAAATATTTAAAGCGCGATAATACTTTTTTTGAGAGGCCGATAGATCTCTCGTTAGAGTGTTAGACTATTGGCCTCGCATTGGTAAGCCTTTATCATATTCATTTATGATCCATGAATTTGACTCTCCACGGCCCATGCATAGTCACTAACTAGTTTAAAATTTGAATGGAATGTATCCGATTTGTTTAATTTGATTATCATAATATCTCATTGATTTAAAAAATCAAATTTAATTTGATTTGAAAACGAAACTAACTTAATTTGATTCAAATATTTTTATAAATAATCAAACCGATTCTGTATATAATGATATGATATAATATTTTTTTCTTTTTTTTTTTGTGTATTTTCAATATAAGAGTGAAGCAAATATATAACTTCCTTTTTCAAATCAAAGCTAAGAAAATATATATAACTAAAAAAAATAACTACAAAAGGTTACCCAAAAAAACAAAACTTTTATTTTTATTTTTTTTTAGAAAAAAAACAAGCTAGAACTTTCATTGGGAGTGGTGTATTATTAACATAAATGAAAATAATATATTACTCATTAATTAAGAATCTAAAAAATATATTTTTAAGTAAAAATATATACCTTCCTTTTATATATGTAAAAAGTAAGGGAACACTCACACGAAGATGACACAAACAACTTTTTATAAAGATGATTTCAAATAAGGTAATAAATATCTAATTTATTTG
The DNA here is from genome assembly GCA_036250425.1 of Stylosanthes scabra. Taxonomy (NCBI): domain Eukaryota; kingdom Viridiplantae; phylum Streptophyta; class Magnoliopsida; order Fabales; family Fabaceae; genus Stylosanthes; species Stylosanthes scabra. The sequence goes on from JASCZI010241657.1 coordinate 15,493, forward strand.
ATATTAAATAAAATTGATTATTGCCCTAAAATCTTTTTTTCTTTTTGAGATTGGACATATTTATTACAGTTTAATTAGATTTTATCATTTAAATAAATATGAAAATATTTTCTAATAAATAAATAAATATAAAAATACACTTTAAAATTTTGTTAAGGAGAAATTAATTTAAAATTATGCCATCTATTTTATTATTTTATTTCTTATATGATTTCTTTTTATAAATATACGTAAGTATTTAATTGTTTATACTAAAACATGTTAAAATCACACTATTTATATTTGTTTATATTATTTACATTTTAATATTATTATTATTATTATTATTATTATTATATTTTTAATACAAATAATTAAATATATATAAAAAAGGACCTTGTACTTGTGTTAAAAAAATCACGTTATATAGTTTTTAAACAATATGTATGTGTTATTTATAACAAATAATTATAAATTTATTTTTTAATATTTAAACCTATTATTACTATTTTTTTAATATAATAAATAATGTATATTTTTTATAATATGTAAACCTATTATTACTCCTATTAGTACAAACTATTTATAAAAACAAATTATGTACGAAATAAAATAAAAAAAATACATGGCATAATTTAAAAATAATTTCCTCCTAAAATAATTTTAAAGTGTATTTTTATATTTATTTATTTTTTGTTGTTTATCATATTTATTTATTTAATGAAGAATATTTTTATATTTATTAAATTAAAAAATCTAACTAAAGGGTAAACAAATATCTCCAATTAAAAAAAAATGAAACTTACTGATTTTAATTTTATTAATTTCATTTAATATCAAATAAATTGGATACTTATTACCTTATTAGACATCATCCATACAAAAAGTTGTTTATCTCATCCGCGTGTACGTGATTCCCAAAAAGTAATAGGGAAAAAAAATCAGGATTGAGATTCTCTAATGATGAATTGATACAGTGAGTGATTAACTGCTTAACCAAATTGAATAACACGGTAACTAGCTAAAATGTGCAGAATAATTAAGGTTTCCAAAAAAAACTCGAAATTCTCTTCAATCGGATCAATATTACTCTATAATTTATATGTGATATATATACATGTTCATAGATGCATCTCAAATTATGATAAATTGATAACTCAAAAAAATTAGATTTTTTTTCATAGAAAATATTTTAAGTCCGATAATATTTCATTTTATTTTTATTTTTTTTGAGAGGCCAACAGATCTCTCATTAGACTACGGCCTCAGCTGTATTGGTAAGCCTTTATCATATTCATCTAGTGACCTATGAATTTAACTTTTCGCGATCAATGTATAGCCGAATCAGTACCTAGTTTGAAATTTGAATGGAATGGATCCGATTCAATTTAATTTGATTATTATAATATCTTATTTATTAAAAAAAATCAAATTTAATTTGATTTGAAAAAGAAACTAACTTAATTTGATTCAAATAATTTTTATTCAAATCAAATCGATTATGTATATGATGATATGATACGATCTGATAACATTTTTTCTCTTTTTCTTTTTTGTGTATTTTCAATTAAGAGTAAAGCAAATAAATAACTTCCTTTTTTAAATCAAAACTAAGAAAATATATATAACTAAAAAAAATACTACAAAAGGTTACCCAAAAAAACAAAACTTTTATTTATTTATTTTTTTTTTAAAAAAAACAAGCAAAAACTCATTATTCTCTGTTTCCCAATGGCCAGCAACAATTCTACTCTGTCCCCAAACCCTAGTCGTAGTAATTCTCAACCTAGTAGTTGGTGGCTCAACACTAATAATCCTGCAGTGGAAGACCTTGATTATGCCATGGAAGGACTTAGCTTGTCCATCATGTCTCAAGGAAGAAACTCAGCAGCAGCAACAACAAGTACTACGGTTGACCCTCATGAAGATATTCTTTTGACCTACTCCACAATGGAGGAGGGTTCTTCTTCTGGGCATGGGAATCATCAATATGTTCTGAATAATAACTATAATAATACAGGTGCTTTTCTTCAAGGTGCTCCTCGTCTTGCTCCATCAAGCCATGGCTACTACGACTTCAGGATAGAACAAGACACTAACAATTATTTTGGGCAATCATCATCAGTTTCATCACGACTCGAAGGTATAAGGGGACACGTGGTTGAACTTGCAAGGGATCAATGCGGTTGTCGTTATCTTCAGATGTTGATTGATACCGGCACTCCCCAAGAAGTCGAGATGATCCTCGACGAGGTGAAGGATCAAACGCACGAGCTAATGACTCACCACTTTGGTAATTACCTAATTGAAAAGATTTTTGAATCAAGAAATCTCACTACTCATCAAACTGAAAAGATTCTCTCTTCTATAATCACTGACCAGCAGCAGCTCATGCATGCCTGCATGAACGACCACGGGTAGGTTCCATGTGAGTCAATAATTAACCTTAGCTTGTAACAAGTCGTTGATAAAATTCTCATTGTTGAACTGTGTTAGGTGCGTTTATTGTTGTTAATTTGTTATTATGCGGTGCAATTATTCTGATGTATATAAGATTGTCTGTGACGCAGAACGAGGGTAGTTCAAAAAATGCTGCTGAATCTCAGAAATCCGAAGCAGATTGCTACTTCTGTGATAGCGCTTACGTTCATCACTGTGCCTCTGCTGAAGAATGCTAATGGTGGTTATGTCATTCAACAGTGCGTCAAACTCTTCACCCCAACATGTCAAACCGTAATGCCTTTCTCTCTCTCTCTCTCTATATATATATATATATGTGTGTTATATATGATTCCATGCATTGCTGCATCTTGATATGAACGAAAAATAGATTTTCTTTGACTGAGAGTCAACATAATAGACTCATTAGGGTTTTCTTTCCGCCTTTGACTAAGAGGATTGTACTATTTAATTTAATAACTTAAAATTAGTAGATAATTTTAATGAAAAAATAAAGATATTTTTATAAAGAAAAGAATTCTAACACAATAAAGTGAAACATATATAGCTAACTCAAACAAACAATGGGTGTTCTGTAATTGAAATATTCTTTAATTTTTAGTTTATTTTCAGGGAAATAGCAAGGAATTGCGTAGATGTTGCAACAGATAAAAATGGGTGCTCTGTAATTCAGAAATGTATGGACCATGCTGCGGGAGGCCCCATACGGTTGCTAATTGGAAGCATAATATTAAGCTCGGCAATACTATCAACAGATCCATATGGGTTAGAATTCTAATTTTGATAAGTTTCTTTACAGATTTAATAGTCAATTTGGCCTATAAAATTTGAGGTTTGATCAAATTGACCCCTAAAAATATAAAGAATTGACTCAATTTAAATCTTAAAGTTTACTATAGTAACTCGCATTAACTCCTAAACTAATCTTTATTAATGGCGTATTGATCGATTTGATACATTAATAATGTGCCAATATTTCGATTTTTTGACTAGGGTTTTACGTGACTAGGACTCCCTATTAGAGTTTTTAGAAGCTTAACTAATATTTCCTATTAACGGAGATCATTTTAAGAGCTAATGCGAATTACAATTATAAATTTAGGGGGGTCAAAATTGAATCAATTAAATTTTTAAAGGTCAATTTAGCTCTGTTTATATCTAAATCTAAATGTTGGTTTGTCCCTAAAGTTGAGTCTCTTCTTGTGATTATAGAAACTACGTGGTGCAGTATTTAATTAAAAGGAATATACTGGAGCCACCAGTAATTGAAATGATAATATCACAGCTTCAGGGTAGCTGTGTTGAGCTCTCTATGGACAGGCATGGCAGCCATGTAATAGAAGAACTCTTTAGATATTCTGAACCACACTATGCTGCCATTATTATTAGAAAGCTAGTCAACAGCCCTCAGTTTTTAGACGTTCTTCAAGATCCTTATGGGAATTATGTTGTTCAGAGAGCATTGGAATATTCTACGGTATGTATATCATAATTTTTTTAATTATTATTATTATTTGAAATATACTTCCCAACAAAAAAAAATTGTTTTTCAGAATCAAGTGACATCATATTATGCAATGGGAGTTATTTTTTGTATGTTCATTTTTCTTTCTCTTATTTTTTGTTGCAGGGATATCCACATAGAACGCTACTAAATCACGTTTTGTCAAATTACGCATATCTGCATGCTCATCCATACGGTAAAAAGATCATAACATTTATCAGAAGAATCAAGCGGAGAGGGTAAAAATTGGATTTATAGTGTAGCACATGTATTATTAGTTGAGTTTAGTCTATTGTTAGCAATTAGGACCAATAGATCATTATGTCCTGAGGACATTGAATTGGGCGGAGCCTCTCACGTTCCGGTTGGGCCGGGACTTTTTGAGTTTTGTAACGACGAAAAAAAAAATCACTCTTAAATTATAAAGAAAGACATGAGATTTTCTCATGATAAATAAGTTTTGTTCGATATAAAATATTTGTTATTTGGTTTTGGTTCTTATAATATTATTTCTTTTTATGTGCTAGAATTTTAAAACGAGAAAATTTTCGTAACCAATAATTATTTGAACAATATTGACTAATAGAATTTCACATTGATGTTTTTAAAATTGTCTATCATGGTCTTTATAGTTAGTTCTTTTAACAACTAATTTAGATTGATCTAGCGGTTACGAATAGTCATTGAACTGTTGAGTTGGGGGTTACCATGGGCAACAAAAAAAGATTAGTTGTTTTAACCAATAAATAGTTTGAGGTAGATGAGTAGTTGACGAAAAAATAGCCAAATATATATATATATATATATATTAGTTATTTTTCTATACTAATTTTTATATATATATATTTTTTTTTGTTAAATGGTGTTTATGAATGTGTATAATGGTACACATAAATTAATTCTTATATCTATTAATTAATACATTAAAAGAATGTTGCGACAGCCTATTTGACAGACACGTGGATGCCTATTATTGTGCCAAGTGGTGCATCGATAATGTGCCAAGTGTCTATTACTATTGTTTCGGTGTTAGATCAATTTTGAATAATTAGTTTTAAATAGTTTTCTTGATTGAGTAATATTATTTTAAAAACTTTTCGAAATTATTTTAGAATGTTAATTACAACTTTAAAATCTTCTATATTTAGAGTATGATATTTGGAATTAAAAATCAAATAAGTACCTTACAAAATTAAAGTTGATTTCTTTCTTAAATAAATCAAAGTATTTATTGAAGTTTATAAGATCAAATAAATATAATATTATGAATTCAAAATCAAATAAGTAACTTCTAAAAGTTCATCATATAAAATAATATAATAATTTGATTTAATGACATTGATTCAATCATTAAAATGAAAGAAAAGATTTTTATCGTAATTTAATGTTCACCATGTTCTATATAAATGTTTGAAATCTGTTATTATACGTCTTTTACTTGAGATTCCACTCGCAAGTTATATTAAAATTTATCTTTTTGGTGAGCGAAAATCAAATGGCTCTTGCAACTGATTTTCTTGAAGATTTTGGTTCTAAGAAGCTTGGTTGGTGCTTCAATGTGTACTTGATTTGGTTGTGGGAAGTGCCCGATAAGAATAACGAGGAAAGATCAATAGTATTGATATGGTCATCCAAGATATTCAGGTTGTTATTTTTATTTGATATTATATTATTGTGATATAATTTTGTTGTCTTAAAACGTTTAGATGTTGTAGATTAATATTAATTTTGTTTATAAATATTGCAACCAGGGCACTCGAGTGCAGGGATCGATTCCAGATTCTTTGTTTAAGCAGTGAAGGGATAAACTTGAAGAATTTAAAATGTATACCATGAGTAATTTCATAGTGGCAGACATTAGACCAAAGACGTGTGTCACGACATGTAAATGGATCCTAACATTCTGCAAAAAAACAACCGTTAAGTGTGTTGAAGTCCTATGTTTTGAACTTCGTCATTTTATTATGAAGGCTATACCAGAATTATATGTGTTTAAGAAATGAGTATGCAATATGCACATAGAACTCTTTGAGGATTAACTAATTGCATACAAAGGAAAAAGAAATTTGGTGAATCTTGAAAACATTAATTTATATAATAATTTACATTAATTTTTTGTTCTCTTGAAAATATCGTAATAAAATTCCTACTTTGCAGACTTCTTGTAGACAACCCTTCTACAATTGTCCGTATCGGTCAAATTTCTTCTGGGAGTTCAGTTCGATATGTTGATGAAATCAAGCGAGGGAAGTCTACTGTTAAAACCATTGAGGAAGTGGCGAAGTCTACTGAGAAGTGTGATGTGTGGATTGTTGGCACAATTGTGGTTGTTAATGCTACAAAGGATAGTTGGCACTTGGTACTATGCGGCATATAAAAAATGTAAAAAGTCAGCGCATCAAAATGATGACAATCAATATGAATGCAAGGAATGTTATCATATAGATAACCAAGCTATTTTGAGGTAATCTCATTATTTTTGTTAGTTAATGATTAAAATTAATTAGATTTTAAGACGTATATAATATTTACATCATCCCAATTTAGATCGATTTTTAAAATTTGAATAATAATTAAAAAATATTTAAATAGGTGATTTAAAAAACAATTTATGTTAATTAAAACCTACCATATAAAATCTGTTAAGACATTTTGAATTATAATTCAATGATTTTACAATTCTAAACCTACCATATAAAATCTGTTAAGACATTTTCGTCGATTTTAATGTAAAATTTGAATATTATATGACTTTAAATACTTTCTCAATTTAGAAATATAGAGAGTTTAAACGCTTACTATAATAGGTGATTTAAGAAACAATTTGTATTAATTAAAATCTTCCAATTTTAAATTATTGGATTTTATTTTGAATTATAATTCAATGATCTTACAAATCTAAACCTGCCATATAAAAATATGTTAAGTCATTTTCATCATTTTAATGTAAAATTTGAATATTATATGACTTTAAATACTTTCTCAATTTAGAAATATAGAGAGTGTAAATGTTTACTATAATTGTGGATATTTAAAATTAGGATATGATAATTATTTAAAGGTTTTGACCAACAGGTACAAGGTGCAGATTATTATTCACGATGGCACTGGCTTCATTACATTACTTTTGTGGAATACTGAAGCAAAATAATTATGTGGAAAAGAGGCTAAAAATGTTAAGTTGGAGGATGTAAGGCATCATCAATTGTATTATATATATTACAAGTTTTAATAGATTTATTGGATTATGCATTGTGTAAATTCAAAACATTATTTATGAAAATTCAGGCTATTGGTGAAGAAGAATATCTACCAACACTTAACAACATGTTGGAGAGGAGGTTGCTCTTTAGAATTAATATGAAATCAACAAACATAAATCAAAGAGATCGTGTATACACTGTATCAAATATATGTGATGATAAGGATATTCTTAAAAGTAATCACGCTAAGGAAATCACTGAGGATGCATCACTGAATAATAATGTATGACATTTTTAAATTTTATAAAAAATTATATATTGTTTGAGTTCATATATTAAGATTGTAAACTAAAAAAATTATTTATACCTAGGATTCTTTGGAGGATGCTGCTACAAGTGTTAGGTACAAGACACCTGCCAAAAACAATCCAGGTGAAATGAGATCAGGAGAGAATTTTATAGATGATCAAAAGGAAGAAGGCCAACTTTCTATTAACAAGTTCAGCAGAAAGGGTGTCAAGAGACAGAAGAACCAAAATAATATTAAAGACAATTAATTTTGTTTTCGCTTCATAAATTTTAGAATATTAATTTTTATTTAAAGTAACGTTTTTTATTATGGATTTTTTTAAGTAATTTAAATATGGTGGTAAAACATTAATATATATTTATGACAAAAAATAATATAAAACAGAAATATACAACAACCGCACATAGTGCGGGCCATATAATATATATATATATATATATATATATATATATATATATATATATATATATATATATATATATT
>JASCZI010241657.1:23529-36044 GCA_036250425.1 Stylosanthes scabra
TTTTATTAAGGGAAGGAGACAAATGTCATTTGAGTTACACCTCATTGGCAAATATATTTTTTTCTAAAAAGTAAATGTTGCAGTTTTAATATTCATTTAAGGTTTAATTACTCTGCTAGTCCCTATAATTTCATTAAATTTTTAATTAGGTCACTATACTTTTTTTTCCTTTCAATTGAGTCCCTATACCATGAATCGAAGTCGCATATATCTTTAGAAAGCTTAACTATGTTAAAAAAAAGGGGAAATGTTTCTTTTATAATTTTAAAATAGAAAGAAATGTCATATTTAACGAGTTAGTCATTAGTTTTTGCGATATCTTCAATTTAGAATTTAGAGATAAAATCTTTTATTAATTCTAACGTTTTCGTCATGATGGGGCCTAATTACAAAATTTTAAATAATATAACGAACCTAATTGAAAGAAAAAAAACGTATAAGTACCTAATTGAAAACATTATAAAACTATGGATTAATTTACCCATCCTACTAAATAAATCATTAGCTTGTGTCTGTCTCTATATAGTTCATTTTTCTCAAGTTTAGTAAAAAACTTGGCACGAAATCAGGAGTTTTCTTGTGACGTGTATAACTCATCTCTTATACTATATTCACAAACATACATTGACACTACCTCCTTTGAGATTATCCCAACTAAATTGCAGCTAAACATGTTTCCCAGAGTACAAGCTTATAGGGGTGTCAAAATTCATCATGCCACGAGATCCCCGCGGGGAACGTCCCGAATGGGGACCCAATGGCGGGGAATTTTTCCCGTGGGATGGGGATGGGGTAAAATTCCCCCGAGGCAATGGCGGGGACCCGAGCGGGGAATCCCCGTCCCCGAATCCCCGATATAATACATACCAAAAATATTCTTATTTAGATAATATATATTGTAGCTTTTATGTAATTTCATATTCTGAAATTCTCCAAACTATTTGAAATGTCTTAAATATTCTTATTAATTATTTCTAGCATATATTTTTTAGTCATTTTACATCTTATTATGTTGTATTATTTTATTTTCTAAATATAATGTTAAGTTTTTAATAATTTATTATTTTAGACGATATATATCTAAATGATGTTTCACTATATTAATATTTTTGTACTAATTTTTCAATTTTTTGTTCATTTTTATTAAAATATCCATTAAAAAGAGACGGGGAATGGAGAATCCGTGGGGAATGGGAATCCGCAGGAAATGGGAACGGGGACAAAAATTCTCCCATGGCAGGAAATGGGGCGGGGACGGGGAGAGATTTTGGGAGCGGGAACGGGGAGCGGGAAGGCACTCCCCGCCCGCCCCATTGACACCCCTAAGCTTCCCAGCTCTATATCTACTAGTACAATTTAGCTCTGTTTATATCTAAATCTAAATGTTGGTTTGTCCCTAAAGTTGAGTTTCTTCTTGTAATTATAGAAACTACATGTTGCAGTATTTAATTAAAAGGAATATACTGGAGCCACCAGTAATTGAAATGATAATATCACAGCTTCGGTGTAGCTATGTTGAGCTCTCTATGAACAAGCATGCCAGCCATGTAATAGAAGAACTCTTTAGATATTCTGAACCACACTATGCTGCCATTATTATTAGGGAGCTAGTCAACAGCCCCCAGTTTTTAAACGTGATCCTTATGGGAATTATTTGTTTAGAGAGTATTAGAATATTCTACGGTATGTATGTCATGTTTTTTTTATAATTATTATACAATGGGAATTATTTTTTGTATGTTCACTCCTTTTTCTCTTATTTTTTATTTAAGGGATATGCACATAGAATGCTACTAAATAACGTTTTGTGAATTACGCATATCTGCATGCTCATCCATTCAGTAAAAGGATCCTAACATTTATCAGAGGAATCAAGTAAGAGTGTAAAAAATGGATTTATAATGTAGCACATGTATGATTAGTTATGTCTCTATGATGGTTCATTTTTCTAAAGTTTAGTAAAAAACTTGGCACGAAATCAGTAGTTTTCTGTGACATGTATCACCCATCTCTTGTACTCTATTCACAAACATACATTGACACTACCTCCTTTCAGTAAACCATATGTGCTCATTTAATTAACGTAAAACCTGAATAATTCAAATGAAAATATGAATAGTTCGTAAAATACAAGATAGGATAGGATTAGTATCATTAGTACAATTGGGATTATCCCAACAAAATTGCAGCGGAAGATGTTCTCAACAGAGTACAAGCTTCCGAGCTCTATATCTACTAGAACAACATCTAGGATCATGCAGGCATAGACACACCGAGCTGGTTGGGGCAACGAGTCTGAGTGTAACCTAGGTTGCCCAATCTTCCACAGGAAACCAATATAGAAAAAACTCAACATGAAATGCAACTCATTCGGAATCTGACGAGTCTGCCGCTGAGCTCTGCCGAACACTTCTTTTTGTTCGCGCACTTGACATTGCCGAAGATTCACCCTCAAAAAAGATCACTTGAGCTTTAGCCAATCTCTCTTCCAGTTCCTCTGTGCTAAACTCATCAGTCCCACCAAGTTCATCGAATCCCACCTATATGCATGCCATTATAGGATTAAAGGGGTAAGATTATAAATGAATAGAAATCAGAGACAGGAAACCATTTCGGTCCAAAAGACAAAAAAGAGTGGGCATTAAACATCACCAACACCAAGGTTGTTCAAATACATACCACATAGTCATCCACTTTGGCATTCTTAACGAGGGCAAGAGTTGGAAGAACCATGATCTTGAGCTTCTCAGCCAAAAATGGACTCTTTTCAGCATTAATTTTCACAAATCTAGTCTCGATATGCTGCTTTGCCAATATACTCAAATGTTTGTCAACCACCTGCAAGTGAACTGTTCACATGAATTGAATCTCTAACATATAAGTGCTTACTAAGGTGAAATGAAAAATAGCGAAGAGATGAAGAGAAATTAAGTCTAAAGGTCAAAATAATTGTAAGTCTTATCCAAATTCTGAAATCACACACCAATCCAATCGTCCATTATTCTTCTCTTCACACTGTTCACTTTTTTTTTCTCTTCGCCAAAGAACTCTCCATAATTTATACATAGTAAAGATTAAAAATATCAAAAGACCAAACAAGAAGTTACTAATCAATATTGCCAATGTGACACCCTACAAGTCTACAACCATATGTAACAAGTATAAACATTATGAAACTACAATTACAATTCAGCTTCAACAATGAATCATAAACTACTATCGAAAATTCAGCTCCTATGAAGCAAAACTATTAACTTCTTATAGCTTTCGCCCTTAAGAAAACTCAAAAATCACCTTGGTTTCGCTATTTGGCATTCAATTTCGCAATTTTCATCCAAAACCTCCTAATTTGAAGGAAGGAGGGAAGAAAAAAGCGAAGGTAAATGTACTCTTTCAGAGCTAAGCCAACCGAATTTACAATAATCTTAGTTTCAGCTTGTAAGCTCACAATGCACGTTCAATTTTCACAAATATTATCCAAATCATCATCATTTGTGAGAAAATAAAAAGCATTGATATGAAGTGAAGAAATTGTACCTTGCAGGGCCAGTTTTCGCGGTAGAAATGGCAGACGACGCGGTCGCTGGCCTTGACGACGGAGAAAAAGTCCTTTTCGGAAGGGATCTCGGTGTATTCGCCGTGCCCGAGGGAGATCCAACGGCTGCGCTTCTCGGCCATCTTCTTCATCTGCTGGAGGCGGCGCTCTCTCAGCGCTTCTAGGTCATCAGCATCGAGGCGGTCGAGAGCGGCGATCTCGTCGTCGATCTTGTCCTCGACGGCCTGCGCCACCGTCAGCACTTGCTTCTCTATCACCTCCTCGATCTTCGACTTCTCCATATTCTTCTGCTTTCAAATCTCAAACCCTCTACTCTACTATACTCGTCTTCCTCTTCGCGCTCCAAATCTCTTGACGCGATGGAAATGAAACCTAATACGACACCGTTTTGAATTGTTTCACGAGGTTTTCCAAATTTCAGTTTATGCCCCTCAGCTCTCATTGATGCGCTGATGCTCAAGCCGGCGCAAATTTTTTTCCAAAATAATTTGGAGATTTTATTTAGCTTTTTTTCTTTTTTATGCAGTAATATTATGAAATTATCAAATTTTAAAACTACGTTGGCTAGATCCGAGTCTTGTGGATTACGGTAAAAAAAATCCAAATATAAATCATCCATTAAAAATTCCGTCGAATAATAATAATAGAAATTTAATTTATTTTGTGAAAGTTTTATTTGTAATACGCACGAACTATTAATAAGTTAATTTTTAAAAAAATTCCTTCTTCAATAATCAATAGTGTTCAAAATGAAAAAAAAGAAAATTCTATTTGCATATAAAAAAGACCATTGTCGAAAATTATGTCACAAAGAGAAAAAGTAATTATAGTACAAAAACTTTTAAAAATAGCATCACATAAGATACAAGGAAGAGAACGTGATGTAAAGAAAAAAATCACAATTTACACTCGTAACAAATATAATTTTCGGTAATACTACATATATCATTATATACATTTGTACACACTATTTAACAATATGAAAAAATGCAAAATATTAGTACAAAAAATTTTTTTATGCTAATATTTACATTTTTCCGTGTAGTTAAATGATGTGTATAGATGTGTAAAATAATACAAATTAATTCTATAATTTTATATTCCTAAAATATAGCATTTTATACGTATAATATCTATAATTAACGTATTATTACAATTAATATTACCTAATTTCAAACGTCTTATTGTATATTCTTATATGTATGCTTATGTATTATTTTGATATGATTTTGTTGATAATCACATTTAAAATTGTTTCACAATTTTCTTCCATGTTTTATTTCTATTTTTATTTTATAATATTATATATGTAAAAATATGAGTTGTATCGTGGAAGTGATTAAAACATCTCTAATAGCGAAAGTATTATTAAGTACACAAATATTATTTACACATCAAAATTTAATTATCAAATTAATTATAAAGTATTTATATATAAATATATATATTATTTAATTACTTTTATTATATAATTTGTTTTTTAATATATATTTTATATTGTACTGACTAGTAACTGAATTTTAGTATGTAAATGATAAAACTTTATTAAATATGTATTTTTATATATTATTTATGATATTTTGAGCTTTTGGTTAGGTACCATATTTGATAAATGAACATATATTTTTTTTAATGATATCTCTTAATCCGGTACGTTAAAGTAAGCAAATCACTATATATATTAAAAATATTTTTATACATAGAGTATTAAAATTAGAATAATAAAAATATTTTTATATACCTTTTTTTTTAGCGAAAACAAATACTAAAAAAAAAGTGTATTATTATTATCTAGGAAAAAATATTAAAATTATTCACAAAATATTTTGACATTAACAAAACTATCCATAAATTGAAGAAACAATATTTTTACCCATGAAAATGAATTTTGTTAGACAAAACAACTCAAACGTCAATAATTCGTTAATGACATTGGATAATTTTTTTAAATTTTTTTTACGGATAAAAAATTTATTTTCTTCTTTCGTAATAATTATAATGTTGTCAGTAACTAAATTTTTCCTGATATTTTTAGTATTTTTTCCTACTATCTATTATCGCAGCTTATCATGCTACACGACAAATAATGTTACTGCCACGTGAGTGCACGTGTAACACGGTACATGATACATTGGTACATCATGGATTCATGGTGCATTGGTGCTTAGATCTAGAACTAGGAAGTAAGAACTGTATACTGTAGAATCCTAGGTATAACATGCAATATATAATGGTTAATTATTTGAACTTATTATATTTAGCCACCTAAAGTTAGTTATTTGCTACTTCTTGAATTTCCTACATGATTTTGTGTCTTTTACAATTAAAGTGTAAATCATCTTACAATTCCTTTCTTATATATTGATAAAGAAACTTCTGTTTGGCTTGTTTTCAATGCAAATTGCAGAACATCATAATCATATCATGAAAGAGAAGTCAAAACTGGGAGAAATATGATCATCAATTATGTCAAATTTATTCCTCATAAAATCTAACATCCAACAAACATTGGCATACTAACAAGAATACTAGGGAACAGAAACACCAAACCAACTCAGCTAACACTACTTCTACACAAACATTAGCTATGATATATAATAGTGTGTAACTGCGGGCACACAAAACACAGAGGTACAGATACAAACACTAGTATATATATATCTTTATTCTAAGTGGCTTGAATGCTGTCTAATATATGTTGAGTTCATTCTTCAAGGGCATTTGGGCTTTCCCTTCTTGTTGACCTTGTCCCTGTAGCAAGGGCATTCATGCTTGTTCCCATAGGTTCCAGAAGGAACACATTTGCATTCTTGGCAGCATATTCCACAGTACTTTAAGCACCTGTCTTGAACCCCAGCAGCAGAGCACCTATCCGAGCACTTCTTCCCGCAATATGCTGCCATTCAAGGAAAAATAACTCACTCAACACCACAAAACAAACAACATAGAACACAAAATAACATGTCTTGGTTAATTAGGTACAGTTACTAGTAAATCTTACATGTATCTTGGTAGGCAGTGGCTGTCTCCAACAAAGACGAGCTTAAAAGAAGAAAACAGAGCAGCAGTGTTGCGGAAATAAGCTTCATTTTTCTTTCTCTTGCTAAGTTTGGCGTGGTAAAGTATATGTTAGAAAGTAGAGGAATTCAGCAAATGTTGCTAGCTGAAACTTCTGCCTCAAGAGGTGTGTGTGTATCGATATTACAAGAGCATGTATTTATACTGGGACTGATCCAGGTTCATGCATGGCGACAAAACTTGTTGCAACGGGTAAAAAATAGTTTGGTCAGAGTAAAATAACTTTTTAAAAAAGACTTTTTTCTTTAACCTAATTCATAAATAAAATTTTTAATTAGATTCTTAACTTTTTAGTGTCTATTTTAAGTATTTTAACATTTTTTTTAAAATTTGGCTCAATTTTTTTTTATACTTTGGATCATATATATTTTAATTTCTCAAATAAAATATAAGTGCAACTTTAAATTAAAAAAAAAAAAAGACACCAAAATTTTTTAAAAAAAAAAATATTGTGACCCAATGTACTTGATGGTGATGTTACATAAGTTATAGATGATAGATAACTCATATATTATGTGGGTGATCACTTTTATTCTGTTTGGATAATAAAGTTTTTCAATTTTAAATGATAATTTATTTTAAATTTTAGATGATAATTTAATTATTGACTCCCTAATATTGGTTCATTAACATTGTTGAATAAAAAAATTATAGGACATAAAGATAAATAAGGTTAGACTCGAGATCATTTTGTTGTACAATTTATTTAAAAGGTTATTATTTATATACCAAAATTCAACTACCAAATTAGTTATTAAGTATTTGTGTATGAATATATGTATTATTTAAAATTTTTTAATATATATTTTATATCTTAACATGTATTTTATATCGAGTAAATTTAGGATTAATTCAAAAGAATTAGGTACAAAAGAGTGAAATATAATTCAAGTTAATTTTAAGGGAAATTATTCGATACTTTATTATTTACATTTCATAAAAATTAAAATAAAATACAGATGTGATCACATATTTTAATAAAATCCAATTTTTACCATTTACATTTTCACAGACTCTCTAATTATTTTACTTGAATACCCTTGTTTTGAAAACTTATTATCGAATTGCCCTTGTTTTGAAACAATTAACATAGCTACCCCTGTTTTGCCATGGTGGCAGCGGATTTTTTTTTTTACCCAGCTGACTCGGAGGCGCCAATAAGCTTTTGGTATTCTTCTCTGGAGCCGCTAATACGCATGGCACCTCGTGGCAGGAAACGCCAAACGTAAATGCGCCACGTTAGGGCAATGCCTTGGTTGAAAACGAGGACCGCTTTAGCGTCCATTACCCACTGTTCTTCGATCCAAACACATTTTTATTGCCCTTTTTATTTTTTTTATGCCTTTCTTAGTGTTTGTGTCATTGAGAGGAGAAGTTAAAGAGAATATTCATTAATATACAGAGTATGTCAAGACTCAAAAGTACATAAAAAGTATAAAAAAATTTTGTAAATTATTTATGTGGGGAATCAATAAAAGATTATTTAATATATAAAAAAATATACATTATACTTTATCGAAAATAAATTAACCACGGAATAATAAAAACTATTAAATAGGTTTCTAATTAATAATATTGGAATTAATTTTTTGCAATAAAAAACTCCATTAAAATCAACATCTTATATTTATATTTATATTAACTAGAAACTTAATTTTTTTTATAAATAATTAATATTTGTTGTATAATACATATACATGTTGAAATACTCATACTCCTTAATAAGTTAATATCAATAGTATTTGACTGATAAAATAAAAATAATATTATTATACTAGTCTAAGAATCTAACAAAATAAAAATAATATTGTACTAAAAAATTTTCTTATGCCTTTCAAGTATAATAATATTATTTTTATTTTGTTGAAAATTTTTTATTGCAAACAAATTAATCCCAATATTATTATTTAAAAACTTATTTAATAGTTTTTATTATTCAGTGGTTAATTTATTTTCGATAAATTATAACGTATATTTTTTATATATTAAATAATCTTTAATTCATTGCTAATATAAATAATTTATGAGTGATTTTTATTTAATTGACGGTATACCTTTTTATGTACTCTACTCTGTATATTAACACCCACTCTTAAACATTTTCTCTAACTTCTCTTCTCAACGACACAAACACTAAGAAAGGCATATAAATGAAAAATGAAAGGGATAATAAAAGTGTATTTGGATTGAAGAACATAGAGCAAAGGGCGCTAAACGGTCATCGTTTTCAACCAAGAGGCGGCATTGCCGCTTCTGCCAATGTGGCCGCAGTTACGTTTGGCGTTTCCTGCCACGAGGCGTCATCCGTGTTAGCGCCTCCAGAGAAGAATACCATAAGCGTATTGGCGCCTCCGAGTCAGCTGGGTCAAAAAAAAAGTCAACTACCACCGTGGCAAAACAGTGGCAGCTGTGTCAATTGTTCCAAAACAAGGACAATCCGAGAATAAGTTTCCAAAATAAGGGTATTGGAATAAAATAGCCCTAATTTTAAATATGTACAGATTTAGGTATAGCAGTAAAATAAATAAAGAAGCTAGAAAAGGAAAAGGAGCAGTTGGGTCTTGATGGAGGGTACAATAAATATTAGGATGAGTCGGTGGGTTGTATACCGCAAGAGGAACAGCCTGCGAGGGTTGATGCACTGACCACGCGTTTTCTGCACCTACGAACCCGTCTGCTCCCTTCCTTTTCCTTTTGTCCTCTTCCACACTCACTTCTCGCTTTGTTACCATCTAACATTTTCAGGGGATCTTTCATCTTGTAATATTGTTAACACTTTGTTTGAGGTTAAAAAACTTTTATACGATCTATTGGAGGTTAACTTAAATCCACAAAATAAGGGTTCGTTTGTAAGCTTCATATCTTAGTAAATAACGATGATGCCACTCTTCTCCTCTGAAAATGACTAAACCAAGAATCATATCCAAATTAATAAGTGTTTGTTTGAAGCAACCTACCCGAATCGTTTAAAGATAACATAAGGAAAAATCTAGAAACTAACAGAAGCGCACATGCGTTTCCGTGCTAAGCATTTGTATTTTCCTCATAATTAAAGTATGATCTCTCATACTTTTGAGACCCCTCTCACAAAAAACTTAGCACTTGCTGGTCCTGTTTTGCATTAACGACAATAAATAAAAGTGACCATTTGTTGTCCTTACAGCACGAACCCATTTAACACCTGTGCATTAGAGCTATACAGCTCACACATGAAACTTTATTATTATCATTACAGTAGTAGAGAATGCACGGCTATTGAAAGAGCTTAGAAACCGTACAGAGTATTTTCCACAAATATTGACCGGTCCACCTTTTTTTTTTCATAATAGTTGCGTCTACAAGTTGGAAGCCCTGTATTATGGGGTTTCTAACTGGCAACAGTTGTACTTCCCACGTAAACATGGGATTTCAATGTAGAATTGTAGATGAACAATAACATCATCGAAAAACAGCAGAAAAGTTAACAAATGATAGACAACAGATACAGTTATATGGCCGCTGTGAAAGTGAAATCCACATCAACAGTTAAAGATTAAATATCACATCTTAATCCCAATTACTATGCCACATGTACTTAATTTGAACTTAAATAATATGACACTAAATTGCCCATAATTCCAACTCATCGGCTATCAGTTACTCAATTTCATTCAATGTTTTCTTGCGATGTGTGTGTTTGATTAGTAGGTCAAAGTAAAGGATAAAATTCAATGAATGGAGTTTCATGCTATAGATAAACATACATACACAAAACTAAACGTAAATTTTATTATTTCCGTTCTAAGGACGACTTCTAAGTTCTAACAATAGCATATTTCGTATGGAAATATTCTGCCTCATCATATCATATCATTATATCAACAACGTGGTTTCCCTAAAAACCTTTTTGGTAGGAAGGAAGTAAATTGAGAGGAAGTAAGTTGAAAGGAAGCGAGGAAGAGAAGAGAAGTGGAGTAGAAGTTTAACTTCCTTCTAGTTGTTTGTTTGAAGAGAAATCAACTTCTCTTCCACTTCTCCTCACAATGGGAGGGGAATTTTTTTGGGTGGGTCAAACCACCTTTTTCATTTCTCTCCCACACTTCTCTTCTATTTCCTTTCAAACCAAACAAGAGAAGTTGACCCACTTCTCTCCTATTTCTCTTCCTTTCACTAATTTCCTCTCCACTTCAACTCAAACAAACAAGGCCTAAAACCTCGCGTCATAACTGCAACTATAGTCATTACAAGATTTACAACAACAACAAGAACGAGGATAGTTTTAATTTACACTAGCTGAATAGTTACATTGCAAGTAAGCAAAACTTACTGTCTTGTAACCAATATCAAGCTCCCATACTTTGGAATGCAAAAGGGCGTTGCTCATCAAGATCATCCTTGGTATGATCAACAGATGCTAGAAGGTTAATCTGCAAATATTGACCAAAAAAGGGTGAAAATTGTCAGAAAGTTGTTTCTCCCAAATCCCTATAACCAAAGTCCATGCTGAATATTTCCTTTCTCCACCATTTGAATCTTAAAATGGTATAATGAACAAGAAGGCAATTTCCACAGTTTCAGAAGTAACAAAAAAGGTAAAAAAAAAAAAAAATAACAAGGAAAAGAATAGCACTTTACTATCTATGAAATGGTAAAAGAAAATGATGGAGAAATATCTAAATTATTGAATTACAAATACATCTCATATGTATCTGTGATCAAATGCACTTTAAGAAAACTAGGGACAAACCTTGACAATCTCTGACTTGGAGCCTGGACGCATGTAGGCCGCTAACACACTCATATTGAAGTCCTGCATACATGATACATCGTCAATTAAAAGAAACAATGAAAATTCAAATTAACAATACACTGTAGTAGTATATCCTATTTGATAATAACAATGGAGAAAGAAAAGTTGTATGACATGAGTAAGTTCGCAAAATATAAAATAACTCTATCCTGCGTTTCAGCACAACATTTACAACGCCTTACAGATCAATCCTAGGAATCTTCTAAAAAGTTGCTAATCACAGAGAAAGCAGCCTAAAAAGAACCTTAACATTTTTGTTCACTAGAATAATAGCTAGAAAACAAAAATTGTAATGACATACATGAATTTATAAAACAATAATTACAATGATCATGCCTTAATGGAATTTTCATGAAAAATAAAGCATTCAACTAAAACTTCAAGCAAATTATTATATGTATAAAATAGAAATCTGAAGAGACAACGCATGGGAGACATAGGATGATAGGAAAAGGATTACACTATGAATGGAGAAACTATTGAACTATTGTTGCATGGCAAAATTACTTTGGCATAACAGTGACAATCAAAGGGTATAAAGAAAAACAGAGCCTACCCTGAAAGGATCACCCCTCAAAGATTGAACAAACATGGAACTTCCTAAGCTTCTTCCCTGCATAGAAAGTAAACAATCAGTACAAAATGGAAAAATACTCAATAAAACAAGCACATTGGTTAAGTCTAAGTCATTTCTGTGCATCTCATTGCTAGCTTATGATATTTCTAGTTTGGCATGGGACATAGGAGGGAACATAAACACATACTGGAAAGTGAATGTTAGCTTCATAAATGGTCCAGCCCTATCATATAAAAAAATATATTTTCCTCTCTGAGTCTCTGGTATAACTTTTTAGACAAATCCAGAATAACAAGCACAAGCAGCACGCTCATTTGAAGATAGATGTACCTCAAGTGATATGTCTCTCAAGCGTCTCCCTGTTTGAGCACAGCAAATACGAACAGCATGTTCATCACAACTCCCACTTATAATGTAGTCCCTCCCATTCATGTAATATGAACGAGTGTAGTTCTGGGAACTTCCAGTGGAAGCAATATCAAAAACCAAGTGAAGCCTACCATCAACAGCCAAAA
>JASCZI010241657.1:37879-61165 GCA_036250425.1 Stylosanthes scabra
GCATGACAAGACATATACTTCAGAGAAACATCAGCAATATTCCCTGAAAAGGAACCTTGTGATGACTCTGCTCCATCTTCATTTTGTAATGTGAACTGCCAAAATTAAAGATGAAGGATGGTTTTGAAGTTATAGCTTTAGTAATGCAGGCATGAGAAACTATATAATAAAGGGGCTCTTTTCAATGCATTTTGACAGTAAGCATTTTATGAATACCTCATTCTGAAAAGGTACTTGTGAGTTCCACCAAGGAAAGGCATCTGACTGCCAGTATCTATGATTATGGTTCGTAAAGTCAACTTCACTATCATCTGATGAATCCTCAACCATACTTTGAATGCTTTCATCAAAGGAATAAAAACTTATCAATGGATCTTCAGCACTTAAGTTAGGTTCTGTCAGTTCCCCTGTTTCAGTGCATAATTCACCAACAAATGGAGCTTTATTTAGAAGACTACAATCTGCAGTGTCATCTGACTTCCCACTGGTTGAGGGAAGAGATGTTCCAGCATCATTGCAACACCGCCAATACTGAAATCTTAGTTCAACCAAAGAAGGAAGCTTAGAGAGAGCTGCAACAGTGTTCCATAGATTTGTAATCCGTGTCTCGCACATTGAGAGGCACATTAGACGGGGCATGCAATTAAAGCATTCCTCTAGGAAACTGGTAAGTGAAGAACTGAAATCAAGATTAAGGGTGTGCATGTGCATGAACTCCCCCACCAAGTTCAGCTTACGGAAATGTGAAAATCTCAACATCAAAACTTGGCATGCCAAACCTCTTTGTGAGATATCCCTAATGAAAACTCAATATTAGTCATAGAAAGTATCAAATGTCACAAAATCCTAAATATCCTTAAACTGCATCCATGAAGGTAATGTCTCCCCATAACAAATGAACCATCCATGTTTCAGATAAGTAGTCAAACCATATCAGTATATATTAGTAATATTACCAACAAGAATGGAGCAACTCATATAGTCATGTAATTTGCAAAGGTACATGCCAAAGGTAAGCCTAGCTACTAGAGAGATCAGAAAATCATAAGTTCCCCAAAAGTGCAACAATGTTATAAGCACGAATGATTCATTTCATGCTATAAAAAGGAAAAGAAATATACTAAAATTCAAACAATGATTTGGAAAAACCCAAAATAGGACGGCCCAACATGGCATAGATGTAAGTACATGCCATGTAAGTCATACTGCATCTTAAATTCTCTAAAAATGTTATATAAGTGACTAAAATCTCGTTTACGCAAAGATAATCCATGACAAGCACCATGATATACCGTAAGAATTCCCTTCCAACTGACAGATCTTGTAGATTGACTACTCGAAGCTTTTGATTAATAGCACGCATCAATGATAATGCATATGCTCCATTTAATACACATGCTGATTCAGTACGTACATCAACAGCTTCGATTTCAGAATTATGAAGGTCCGTGCATATATCAAGAAGTGGAGCAAAATCGCTGTCCCTAAGGTCATCAATTAAAATCTCCAGGCTGCACAGTTCTTGGCAGGACTTTTTACGTTCAGCCTGCATAACACAGATGAGGTTTAGCTTCTTACTCCCATGGACATAGAAAACAGCAACATTCACTATCCCCACGCAGGGAGCACCAATGACCCAATAAAATTGAGAGATGAAGTAAAAGACAAAATATTGTATAATAAATTACACAGTTAGAGAATGGATGAGACCAAAATTGGAATACAATTAAATTAGGCACAGACCTTGAAAAGGCTTGACAAAATAGCAGTGTTAGGCAAAACGCCATGTCTCCTGCAAGAATCAGTATAACTAGAAATAACAAGACAAACAGCAAATTAATTAGTAACAGAAGGAACAATCAAATATGGTCAACGAATTGAATCAAAGGCCTTTGAAAAATAAACCTTGATTGCCATGACAATGAGCACCGTATGCATAATTGATATCATTATTCAATATTCAAGGACATTTATATTCACATTGATGAAAGTGTGCGTGTCGTACCTGTCTTCCAAGGTCTGGATGTCTAAGGCCATGGCGATCGAGCTTCGCCTTGTGAATGGAAAACGTCTCCGATCAACTGTTCCTCAAATCAAAGTGGAAAATGAAGACGTGGAACAGAATTGGATAAGAAAAACGACGATGACTCAATGCAAAAGCACAGGTTGCGGTTTCATTGAATTTTTTTCTTTTTCCGATTTTTTCTTCATGTCTCTCTGCTAGGTTCTCCTTTCAGCCGGTGAGTTCTTCTGAATTTTGGGC
The DNA here is from genome assembly GCA_036250425.1 of Stylosanthes scabra. NCBI lineage: Eukaryota > Viridiplantae > Streptophyta > Magnoliopsida > Fabales > Fabaceae > Stylosanthes > Stylosanthes scabra. The sequence goes on from JASCZI010241657.1 coordinate 40,143, forward strand.
CTACTAGCCCATGATTCAATATACTGTCACCGATGATTGGACCAAAAATAGAGCCCCGTTTTGGAAGTTATAAAACGAAGCCCAATACCTTTTTGGAACATTAAGCACTATACTCTAGAATCTACTTTTAAGAATTTAATTCAATCAATCAGGCCCAAAATACGTCCCGCCAAGAAGAAAAATATATTAAGACAAATCCTAAGTGCAAAAAGAAATTCAAATCCAAAAAGAAAGGGAATTTTGTTTTTGGCGACCGAAGAAAAAAAAAGGGGGAATTTCTCCTCCCGTGGGGATTCAGATTTCAGATGTTTCTTGCTGATGATGCTAGGGATCTCTTCTTCCCCGTGATGTTCTAGTGTAGCTCTTTCTGTTTGTTTGGGCCTTTTGGTTCCTTTGTTAACAAAAAAAAAAAAAAAGAATTTATTAGATGAAGGATAAAATTGAATGAAAAGCAAATATTAAATCAATACCAAAAGAAACTAATTTTTTTAGAGAAGTCCAAAAAAATATATTTTTTTAAAGGAGTATGTATTATACATGATGTCTTTATTTCTTTTTTTTATATAGTTAAATTAATATGTTGGTCCTATAATTTTATTAAATTTTTAATTAAATTCCTATATTATTTTTTTTAATTAAGTTCTTACGTATATAATATCTAATTTTTTAATTAGGTGATACCTTGACAAATAATTAAATTTAACAAAATATTCTCGTAAAAATAGTATTTTCAAAGTGAGAATTAGTTTCTTGGAGTTTTTTTTCATCTTTCATTTTCATTGATAAATAGATCTACTAGAAAAACACATTTGTTATTCCTGAGGTTAAGATCAACTTAGGGTCCCCAGTACGGAAAAAAAAAAAAAAGGTTATATAAACAACTTAGGGTCAAATAAAGTCAATGACTTAATACAGAAAAAAAAAATGATTATCGTAAGTGAAAAGGCAAACCAAAAGTGTCAAATAAAGCCGCTAGTAAGTAGTAACATCTGCCTTTGCCCCTTGTTTAATTAAACTGGACTAGATTTACTTAATCTCAATACAAAAATTAAGATATTTAAAAAGGAAGCAAGAACAACAGGATTTTTTAAGGTACAAAAATATCAAAGTTGCCCTATATCATAAACCATCATTGAATGTGAATTAAAACCTTCAAATCCAAATGCCAATTCTGTTACTCAGTGGTCAACCTTTTTGGCCCCTCCATTCCGTCATTTCAGAGTGGACAGCTACAAATTATTTGTTTTTAAAAAGTAAAAATAACAATGAAAAATAGTAAAAAAGAAAAAAAACAAATTAATATACAAAAAAAAATAAAAAGTTGATCACCCTCCACTTTTAAATGAGGTCTGCATTGCCATTGGTCTGCTTGCTCTCTTCTTCTAAGATTAGTTGTAAAGCTGAGCCCACCACTGGCCACACACCTCTTCATTTGTCAAGATCAAGAAGATGACCTAGTTGTTTAATTGAGCTACTTATCATTTTACAAATGAAAAACTAATAAAATAGAAAGAAGTAAATTACTTGATATTTCTAACAGAACTGACTGAAATGTGATGATGTAATTTTTTACCAATATATTTAGAAAAATAGAATTTTTATTTTTGTTACATTTGTTTAAATCTTTTGAAAGTTCATTTATCATTTGTGTCTTTTAATAATTTTTTAAAATTTTATAAACTTTCGGATTTTTTTCTTGAGGAGTTTATGTAAAAAGTTAGAGGTCGTCACGGATTCTTCCTTTTTTATAAAATGGGCATAAACCGTGGAAGGATGCCACTGTTTTTGATTAAGTTGCACCTTATCACGGATCTTGTTTATGTACAAGTTAGGCTTAAAGTTGTATATAATAAAAAGCTTGAAATATTTAGTTGTAGTGAAATGACCATGTCTACATAGTCATGGACGAAAGGTAGCACAGAAAAACGTGCAAGCCAATTCTCGCGAGCCTCTAGTAATAAGTATTTTGTATGAAATTGATATCTTAAAAAGGTAATAATTTTTTTAAAAAAAATTCTATAAATATGATAAATATTTTATATGAAATTGATATCTTATACAACATGAAGAATTTTGTCTAATCAATACATAATATATAGCTTGTTAAACTAACAACAAAACTGAATTTTTATTCTTAATAATTGTTTTGATTTTTATATTTTACTTAAATATTAGTATGTTTGACAAATATTCTTAAATAAAAGTAGATATACAAAAAAAAGTAAAAAAAAAATGAAAATTATAATTTTCTTTTTTATAAAAATATAGGGGAAATGGGTTGGAGTATTTTCTGCATTACCATCTCGCCTAAGGCTCAGGTAAATTGGCTTGCACGTTTTTGTGTGCTGCCTTGGCTACGTAGATATGGTCATTTCACCACAACTAAATATTTCAAGCTTTCCATTTTATACAACTTTAAGCCTGACGTGAATATGAACAAGATCCGTGGCAGGGTGCAACTTAACCAAACACAGTGGCATCCTTCCGCGGTTTATGCCCATTTTATAACAAAAAGGAAGAATCCGTGGCAACCTCTAGCTTTTTACATAAACCCCTCCAGGCTGCCACGGTTTCTATAGAATTAGGATTTTGGTGCAATTCCATCATATTGGAATGAATGGTGTAAATGGATAATTTTGATAGGGAAATAAATTATATATGTAACTTGCCCTTAATAAAAAATACCAATTTTTCAAAAATAGACACGTTTTAAGGAAATTATTATTTTAGGTGCCATTTACTTATATCGTACTCTGCAACTTTGGAATTAGCTATACACGTACCTCGGGCTTGCGTCGCATACCTGGGTTCGGCTTAATGGTCGATTCATACTAAACCGGCCACATGCTCTAATCCGAAACAAGATCTACAAGTCTGAGATATATGTATAGCTAATTCCGGATTTGCAGAGCCCAAGATAAGTAAAAGATGCCTAAAAATGTAATTTCCTAAGAGCGTGCCTATTTTTAAAAATTTGGTATTTTTTATTTATTTAAAAAAAATCCAAGAAAATTTTACATTGTACAAAATATAATTGAAACATGAAGCAAATATTAAGCACTCTTAAGGGTGCATTTGGGAGAGAGACTGAGACTGGGAGATTAAGACTAGGGACTAAGATTGAGAGATTGAGACTGAAATATGTTTATGTATTGTGTTTGGTTTAAAATTAATTAGAGATAGAGATTGAGAGATAGAGGTTAAACTAAGTTGATGGAGCAGAAATAAAAGGTTAGTATTGGAAACTATAATGTTGATTGAGGGTATTTGAGTAAAAAAAAATATTATTAAAGTTTCAGTCCCAGTCTCCAGTCTTCCAGTCCCTCCAATTTGGAGGTACTGAAAATACTGAAATTTTTTGGACTGAGACTGAAATTTTAGTTCTAGTCTCTAACTAACAAACAGGATACTGAATTTCAGTCTCCCAGTCTCAGTCCCAGTCCATCAAAACAAAAGCACCCTTGCTAACACTTATCCCAACTAAAGAAAGTCTAAATCCACATAAACAAAAACGAAAGAAAACCCATTAACACCAGACACTCAACTAAGATAATAAAAAACACAAACAACGAAAAAATAAAATAACAGTACATAGGTTAAATAACATATCACCGGGTCAACACGCCAAACTACTAATTTACCCTAAACTCTAAATTTTGGGATATTTTATCAATAATTTATCCAATAAAAATTGATAGTATTAATGTGTATTTGTGTGCATATATACAAAGTTTATACATTCTTACTAAATAGTAATTTACTATCTCACTTAGTGTATTTTTTTCAATAATAACTAGTCAATAACATTTTGAGAAAGTCATAAATAAATAATCATTCTAAATAAAGTAATTATTTACATATAAAAAATGATAATGTAAATAGAAATAAGTAATCATTCGAAATAATTTTTATTCAAATTAGCCTATCATCCAAATAACAAGAAATGGTGGTGCGGTGATGCGGCTTTGTTGAGAAAAAAAAGAAGGACGAGGAGGTACTATAGTGGGGCGCTTTGAAGAAGAAGGTGGTGGTTGCAACGTTGTGAAAAAGAGGAGGAGGAGGTTGCGCGATGGTGGATTTGCAAGAGAGATGGGAAGAGAGGAGAAAGAGATAAGGATGTTGTTAGTTCTCGTTGTGTTTGCTCCTATTGAATCAAATAATTGAATTAAATTTCATTTTTGTCTCTTGGATTCACGGTTTGCACTATAATGGTCCTCGAAATTTCGATTTCACTATTTTTATTCTTGAGATTAGAAAAATTGCACTAAATTGGTCACTGACCCTCTTCTCCGTCTAATTCTTGCTAATTTCGCGAGTGATATGACATTCATCCGACAATGTATTACATAAAACGACTTTGTTTCGCTTATGACGTTACATGTTCATTAAAAAAGTCTGTCATTTAATATCAAATCCCTGCATAATTCTTCAATTCATATTTCCTATGTATTAGACAACGGCGTTTTCACTACTACACTCAAGCTCTGTACCGACGACTGTTGGGAGCGGAGGTTAGCGACGGCTAAGCCGTGGGTAACGGTGTCGAGACGTCGATAAAATTAGCCGAGATCGGAGAGGAGTCGATGAGCCGTCCCTAAACTTTCTCGCCTTTAGCCGCGCCAATAAGGACGGCTAAGCCGTCGAAAGTAATATTAATTTTAGGATCGACTTAGTCGTCGATACCAACACAAAGAGATTGTGAACGGCTAGTGCCAGGTAGGGACAAGCCGACCGTCGATAAAAAAGGTAAATAGCGACGGCTTGAGTGTCGCTCAGGTTATCGACGGCTCGGGCGTCGATATGTAACCAAAAAACCAAGCCATGTAAGTTCCCCTGTTATCGACGGCTTAGCCGTCACAAAAAAAGAAAATTTTCAAATTTTAAAAGCGCGCCCTTATCTGTTTAGCGTCGTCAATTTAATTTATTAATGAAACGGCGCGTTTTGAGGCCGTCCCTGATTAAAGGTAGCGACGGCCTAGCCGACGGTAAAGGTCTCGTTTAGGGTTAAGACACAAGACCCCTTCTTCCTCGGCAAAATGCAGCTTCTTTCTTTCTCAATTCTCTCTCTCTCCTCCGCCCCACTCTCCCTTCTTTCTTCAGTATCTCACTCACTAGAGGGCCATTTCCGACACCGTCGCCGGCGTTGTGACCACGGTGAGTTTCTCTACCTTTTAATCAGTTTATTTTTTCCGATTAGCTCTATTTTGTTGGTGCTTTAGTGTGACCCCATTTTGACCCGTTAATGTCTTCCAATGGCAGATTCCAGGTGTGGGCTTGGCGAGGTTGTTGTTGCATTGGAGTAGATCATACGTGGTTTTGCAGTTTTGACGGTGCCCTTTTTTTTCCATTTGCACAAAGGTTGGTTACTCATTCCTATAATTGATTTAATATGTAAATGCTCACTAATATTACATTAAAAATGCACAAATAAATTACAATGGTAAAAAAAATAATTTTTCAAATTATTTGCATGTTTAGGTTAGAGACTTGAATCCTAGGATAGATTTATAGAATGGGAGAGGTGAAATTATTCTGTGCAGGGGCGTAGAGATCCCACCGATTTGTTTACTGCGGAGTTTGTTTGTGTTTGCACCGTATTTGATGTGAGGAATAAGGTGGTTAGAACGGTTAGGGATTAAAACACGTAATTGCTTTTTTTGTGTGATGTTCATTTACTTGGCATGTTTTGTTGGGCTGAAAATTTGGAAAATTACATTGAAAATGCGTTTAATATTACCTTTGTGTGCCTTATTTATAGGGGAGACTTTGCCGAAATTTTTTTTTAAAAAAATTTCTAATTAAAATGAAATCACAATGAGCTTTTTACAGAAAATGGGAGATAATAATTGATCTTGGATGTATGATAGAGTCTATTCAAATAAGGGGACTTAAACCATCTTTCACAATTTCTTTTAATTATAGTCATTGTTTCCTTTAATGTTATTAATTTGTCTAACATGTAACGTCATGTAATTTGCAGAAGAGATTCAAGTTCTTGTGAGGCGATGAGGCCAACATGCGCAAGGCTTAGGAAGCCAGGGCGGCCAAGCGTCATCGGGGTTGATGCACAAAATCCGCGAGAAAGGACCTCCCCACCATTGGATTCCTAATGACATCTGGAAGCGGTATGTGGACTTCTGGGCCTCGCCAGAGTATCAGGCGATGCGGAGGGCCAACAAATCCAACCGTGCTTCCAGCACCGGTGGATCACTCCACACTAGGGGATCGATCACTTACTCGGCCACTGTGAAGAAGATGGTAATTAATTTCTCAAACTCTTTAAAGACTTATTCAGTTCATTGTTTGTTTAGTGTTTATATTGTTTATCCGAATGTCTGATCGCATGCGATAGAGCTTGGGCGTGAACCCACGCAGAGTGAGGTATTTGTGCGGACCCACTCCAAGAAAAAGGATCGCGGGCAGTAGGTTGATGACCGTTCCGAGTAGATGATAGTGAGTACTGTGCACTCGTTTAATAAATTAACTGTTTATATATGTCTTTAATTTTCCATACATGTAACTTGTATATATACTTTATTACTGTCTTTCGCAGGAGTTACACAAGGCTGAGATGAAGCGCCTTGAAGACGAGCGGGAGGCTTGTATAGCTGCAGGAGAACCAGCGGGCCCTCCCATAGATGAGGATGCGGTATGGGACAGGATTGCTGGCGGTCGGAAGCGAGGCTGGGTTTACGGAAAGGGTAAGGTTCCGAAAAGGCCCATGCCTCAGCTAGTTGATCCGGAGGACGCCTCTACTTGCAGTGGACCTGATGCAAGGGAGCACATCACGTTGATGAACAGGGAGATCCAGCAACAGGCCGAGGCATATAAGCGAGAGATGGAAGCTTGGAAGAGGCGGTATGAGACCAATGTGACTCGCCTCCAGACCATTATTGACACGCAGTCGGTGGAGTTCGATCAGTGAAAGAGTACTGTCTCCCAGGCGTATACTTTCATGCAGCAGATGGGCGGTAGCTCCTCATCGATGCCTCCACCGCCACCTCCACCACCGTCATCATCTCGCCCTCCTCAGCCCCCACCTGCCACTACTGTTGGTGGTCCTACTCCTTCTGCTACCCGCCTGGATGATGGGTTTGGGTCTTTTTCCAACGACGGAGAAGACAACTACGACTAGTATTGTTTCTGTTTTCATCATACATTTGGTTTACCTACATTATTTTCTTTTTTCTTACATTTCTAGTGTATGTCACATGTATTTTCATTGTGTTTCATATGTTGTGTTGATGAATAATTTGAGTTTTAAATTGATTTTCAGTTTTATAACAGGTTTATATTTTAAAATTTGCAAACATGTCATTACCTTTCATATTTTTTAAGAAAATAAAAATTCTATCACCCATACCGACGGCTTAGCCGTCCCTAAATTCCCTAATTTTTTTATAAAATTTTGACGTTACCGATGGCCTGGGTGTCGGTGATTATCATGCCAGACTCCTTTATTATTGACGGCCCAGGCGTCACAACAATTTACATAATACATTTTTTTGGTAACGCATTATTATCGACGGCCCAAATGTCGATAAAATTATTTTTTTAAAAAAATTTGACCTTAATATTATCGACGGCCCGAGCGTCGCTATTAATAATTTAATATTATTGACAACATTGTGGACCGTCGCTAATAATTACCAACGCCTGATTTTGTCATGGCTTTTTGGAGACGGCTTAGCCGTCGATAACGCCAACGCTAAAAATAGCAATTGTAGTAGTTTTAATGACTATTTAGCAACATATATAAAAAGATGTTTTATGTTATTTAATTTAATATACAAGATAGTCTTCACATTACTTATAAAATTAGCAAGAATTAGATAAAAAAAAAATAAGCCAATCACCAATTTGATATAATTTTTTTCAATCTCATGAATCAAAATGTTGCAATTGAATCTCAATGATATTTTAGTAGGAATCTCAAATTTTAAGTGATCAAAATAAAATTTAACTATTAAAAAATCAGTAGTATAATATGAATGTTGGCTTAGAAGTCACTCATTAGTCATCGGATGTGAAACTCATGCATTGTTTACTTTTAAGGTTAAAATTATTTAAGATCACAATTCACAAAGAAGAAATTTAGCAAGATCTTTTTATATCAACATATCAAGATTTTTCTTATATATATATATATCTTTTGGACCGATATTTTAGATTTGAAGCGAATAAGAATGAGTCTATTATCTCAGAACCGTGCATGTCATGATATTTTTTTCTTTTGGGGGCCAAAATCTTTGCTGCACGTGCTGTGGCGCGTAAAGAGGAAGGTTGCTGGTTAGACCATTGGAAAGTAGCATATGGTTTGGGAATTGGGTCCCAGCAAGAAGCCACACACTCTCCTTTATTGGATCATAGATCATAGATGATAGATGATGATCCAGTTAAATTATTAGTCTCTAGTCTCTACACTCATTCATCATAAAGCAAAAGAATACAAGTGAGAACATGGATTTTCTTTTATGCTGTTCTGGTCAAAAACAAGAAAACACATAGTTAGCAACAAAGGGGAAAGAATAATTTAACATGGCAGTTAGAAGAACTAGGTATGCATCAGCAGGGCATAACAGCCAACAAATTTCTTCAACAGGGAGTAGCTAGTGCCTAGTGACAACATGCATTTGAAAAAGGAAATATAAATATGAAATACTATACTTTAGCATGTGAAAGCTAAGAGAAAGTCTTGGGAGCCAATATTAGGGAATTAATAGAGAGTCAATATCATTTTTTCTTCTTTTCTGTCTTCTCTTTTACCACCCACTATTTCTCTAACAATACTTATTGACTCCCTATTGGTCTCATAATGTTGATTCCCTAGCATTATCCAAAATTTAAGGCCTTTTTTATTATTATTATTATTATTATTATTATTATTATTATTATTATTGGTTACATGCATTATTCACTTTTAACCAATACTCTCTCCATCACAAGTTGCCTAGAGCAAATTAAAATCACCAATTTTGCCTGCTTAGATCATGCTATAAGAATATACCTATACATATTGAATTTACTATTCACGTGCACTTCTTCAACCTAATTTAAACTGTGATATTGATTGTTGGACATATATGGCATATATGACAAAGAGATCACAAATCAGAGTATATACAAAATAAGGCATGTATATATATGTATTATTGTAAAAATTAAACAATTCAAGAGAAAATAAATGTTGTAATAATACAACAACTCATGACATTAATAAATTGTCGTTCCATTTCCTAACTACATTAATATCATGCATGAATGTATCCTAATTCCTATAAAACTAATTTTGGCCAGTGGAAGTTAATTAATAGCCAACAATGGTTGGCACAAAAATTATACATCCCCATCCACGCCTATATGATGCTATTGCTTGCCACAAAATTCATTGGAGTTAATTAAACCTTCGAGTAATAAACTAATAATAATTAGAATAATAAACTATAGTAGATAATTATTTAATGGTAATCAATTTGGGTTGATCTAGTAATTAACTTACTAGTCGGTTTATTCGTTTAAGCAAAGTGTCGGCAGTGACGAAGCCATGTTATGAGGAAGGGGGGCCATTGGCCCCCCAAAGTAAATTATTCTTTTCAATAAACAAATTATTTCTTTAGTTTTAGCCTTAAAGCTAATTGTTTTTCACTTTTAGTCCCTTCCAAATTTTATGTTTTGGCTCCTATTTTCAAAAAAATAATTTTATAATATGTTCTTTTTTAATAATTAATTTTATAGCATATTTGTATTTATAATTAAGAATTCAAAAAAAGAGTAATATCTTTTTAATCTTAACTTCTTTCTTTTTTTTCACAATTTTGTGTATTTTTTTTAAGAAATTAATATTTTTGATATTATTATTTTATTTTAGATCATCTAGTTATGTTATTTATTAATAAAATTCATGTCTTTAATTAAAAATAAATAAAAATAATTCAAATCAAAATAAAAACTACTTAATGATAATATTTTCATGTAATTTTATATATAATTTTTTTTCTTTTAAAATGTCTTATCCTTAATTTTATTAAATATTATAAAATATATATATATATATATCGTATGTATAAAAATAATTTCAAATATACTCAATAATAAATATATTATAACACCACAAAAAAATTAATAAACATATATAATTAAAAATATATGACAAAATTATCCATCACTAAAATTTTTTTAAAGAAAAAAAATTTGCCCCTCTAAGAAAATGGTCTAGCTCCGCCCCTGATTGTCGGGAGTTCGAATCTCGCCTTGTGCATGCATGCAGCAATCTGGTGGTCAATAACAAACCCTTAAATGGAGCTGAGATCTGTGGAGAATTAATTTTCGACATATTTTTTAATTGAGTAGTAGTGATGAGAAGTTGAAACTGTGTACAAATCGAAAGGTAATCAAGTTTTGGACAGCCATCAAATTATAATTAACAATTATGTGACCAAGTTGGACTCACCTGGTTTACTTATGTTTAATTACCCGTGTAATTGATAGTGACAATTTGGGGTTCAAGCCTATGATTAGAGTGGAAACCAGTTTTACAAGTAAGAGGATGCAGCAAGAACGACATCATCAAATCCAATCAAAGGAAGAGAAATAAAATTTAATATTTGATATCTTACTTTAGGAAAGTAATAAACAAAAGTATATATAGAAGATGAAGAAGGGAAAAAGGTTGGTGTGTTTGATGACTAAGGGAATGCCTTTGTCTATAAGGAACAACAATTTTGTCTACTGCATTCACAAAAAACTAAAAATTAAAAAAAAAAATTAAGAGATTGGCCCACTAATCACATAATCATTTCATTTTATTTAGATTTAATTCGGTGAGGCCCACGACTTTTAAATATATGATGTATGTATGACTGAGATTGATGATCGATCATGCAAATTAAACCCCATATATATAGTGACCTCAAATTAAATAAGATAATGTATAAAGTAGCTAGCACTACTTAATTGGGGTCATGTAAGGTAAGCAAAATAGGGTTTTACATACTTTTCTGTTTTTGGATGATGGGGCAACATTCTAGTTCATAACTAATATTTTAATTAGAAGTTTAGAACTAACTGTCCCTACAAACTGATCAACTGAGAGATCAGAGAACAATTAAAATCCAAAAGTGAATCCTATACATATATGCAAGTTGATGCACAACAGAATCCCATCATGAAGATTGAAGAATAACTTCAATATTTTTTTAACTTTTTAATTATTGAATTGAATTAATCTAATGGAAAGAGTGGAGTAACCGTTTCAATTAGTATTGTTAATTTGTTAAAATTTTTATACTCTATTTTGCTTTTTTTTTTCCTTTTTGTGACTATTCTATTTTGCTTTGGGACTTCGGCTACAGTTTTTAAATCCCTTTAAAATTGTGTCCGGAATCTAAAATCACATTCAAGGAATATTCTATGGTACTAAGCAAAACAGGCGAGGGCATTGATGCAGAAATAAACCGAAGATTGAAGAAACTTTTCAAAAGCACTTTAAAAAGAAGAAAAAAAGAGGCCAAGTTTGTTAAACTTGTTTAGAATAAGCAAATTAGTTTCACTTAATTTTGTATTCAATTTTATTTACTCGAATGAGGAAGGAAGTCATCATACTGTTGAAGAAAGAAAGCTGAATGAGTTAAAAGTAAAGGGATATTTATATTATTTGTTTATTTATTATAATATAATTTTTCTGTATACATTAATTATTTTTAGAGTTTACTTTTAATATAATAATAGTGTTAAATATTTTACATAGTTATGTAATCACATTTATTTTTTAGATAACTAATCATATGACTAATGGAAAGAAAATTATTTTTATAATGCGACTTAGATAATTGAATGCTAGTATAAAATATAATGCAACAAAAAATAAATTTTTATTTTAAAATTTAATGTAAAATATATGGAAAAAGTTGGCGAAGCTGTATGCAGGTTTTTACTTTTTAGGAATCTTTAACATTTTGGTGTGAGATTAACTACTTGAGCACTTATTAGTTGTATGCATCACAAAAGGATATAAAGTTATTAAAACGCGCTTTCTTTGGGTCCCATCACCATACAGCAAAGACGAACAAACCTAATTAAGTGAACATACTTCATTTTATTTCTCACGGTTTAAATTATTATAAGTAGAAAATACTATCGAACCAATATTAGGAGATTAATAGAGAGTTAATAAGTATAATAAAAAAATAATAAATGATAAAAAAAATTATTAATTTCATATTTATCCTTAATTAATATTAATTATTAAGACTTTTTCTTATAGATAAGACTAATAATCCCATATAGAAATTTTAGATGGTCCAATAGTTCTTTTTCCCCATTAATCCACAATTTTTTTTGTATGTTCTCTCGTTTGTCAATTATTATTGCATATATTTTGGATGGAATTCTGAAATAAAACCACTCACGGTATGAATTAAAGATATGAAAAAAAAGTTTGCTTCTCTCATCTCAGTAATAGCCTCCAAACCCACACACCACAATAGGACTCCCAACACTCAAGTGAGTTTAGAGTCTAAAATATCAGAATTATAGTTAGAATGTGTTACTTACTTGCATAGAAATTTTGCCCCAACTTATATAGTCATTTCGGCAGTTATTTAGACATGATGTTTTTGAGCCATCTGGACTTAGCCCCAATTCGTTATGTATGATCTTTTAACAAATACATAATTTATTTAGTTTTTTTTTTATATTACTTATATTTTTTGGTATCTATATATTACTTATATATTCACTAATAAATTATTAATCAGAACCCCTAAATTTATATATAAAAAAAACATACAAATATTTTTCGCCAATATATTACTCAATGTGATTTACAATTTGTTTATCATAAAAAAAACAGTTTAAGAAATATAAAATTATCTTAGTAATATGAAGAATATATACTCAAATTAGTCCCTAAAGAATTCTGAAGTGAACATTTTAGTTCCTAACAAAATTTAATTACCGGATTAGTCCCTAATGTTAATAAATGTCAGACACTTTGGTCCCTAACAAAATTAATTACCAAATTAGTCCTCAACGTTAGTGGATATCAGACACTTTAGTCCTTTCTTTATCTTCTATGTCAATCACTGACAGTCCGATTCGACGTGATACAAGAAGCTACTTGGTCCCTCTAAAGCTTAACTTAATGTGTGACTAAGCAGTTTCACGTGTCATGTTGAATCAGATCGTTAATGGTTGACGAAGAAAATAAAGGAAGGACTAAAGTGTCTGACGTCTACTAACGTTGGAGACTAATTTGATAATTAATTTTGTTAGGGACCAAAATATTTGATACTTACTAACGTTGGGAACTAATTCGATAATTAATTTTTATTAGGGTCCAAAATATCCATTTTAAAATTCTTTAGGGACTAATTTAAATATATACTCTAATATGAATATTACACTAAACAACTTTCGTAGGATGAAATATTGGGATGAGCGTGGGGTACATAGTTCAATAAAAGATGAGACCTTGCTAATTGCTAATGGTATTTCCTGGGAATCATAAAAGTGTAACGGTCGAGTATGGGTTCGTAGACTGCAACAAACATTGGTGTTAGTGTTGTGTGTTTAGCATTGCGTAAATCATGCATACTAGCCTCTACTTACTATCCTACTCACCCTACTCAGATCCATTTCAATTTTTCCGGATGTTATTTTTTTAAAGCAATAATTTTAGGTGACCAAATAATTTTATCAACGAAATGGCTAATCAAACAAAATAACTCACGCACCATCATTCCCTTATTATAATGTCTTTTAACTATTTCAAACCACAAATTTCAATTTTCTTTTTTTTTATTCCCCTTCTTCTTCTTCACGTCGTTCTTCCACTTCTGATTTTCTGCATTTTTATGGATTTCATCATTTGATTCGAAGGATTCGTGATTCGTTATTCTTGATTCGAACGTTCTCTGCAATGTTCTTCTTCTGTTCGTTTGATTTGAAGGATTTGTGCTTTTTGATTTAAACGTTGTTTGCAACATTCTTCTTCTGCTCGTTTGATTCAAAGGATTCGTGATTCGTGATTTGAACGTTCTCTGCAACGTTCTTCTTCTGTATCTACGTCGTTCTCTGGAACGTGAGGTACGTTTGATTTTCAATTCTACGATGTTCTTAGATTTGATTTTCGTTTTTGTCTTGTTCTTCTGTTGTTAGAATTCTATTTTCATTCTCGTTGTTAGGAGGAGGAGGAGGAAGAAGAAGAGGAAGGAAGGGAAGAAGAAGAAGATTTTATTGTTTTTTTATTTCAGTGCATTATAGCTTTGTATTTGTGTACAGTTTAGCTTTATATTTGTGTACAATTTGGAATATTATTTGTGTACAGTTTTGAATATAATTCGTGATTGTTTTTTATTTCAGTGCAGTTTAGTATTATATTTGTGTATATTTTAGCTTTTTATTTTTGTGCAATATGTGAGATATTGATTTAACGTGTTGCTGTGGTTTTCTTATTATTTCGGTGCACTTTAGTATTATATTTGCGTACATTTTAGCTTTATATTCTGGTGCAGTATGTGAGATATTGATTTCTTTAGTGTTAAGTTTTACAACAATAACAGCAGCATCAACAACAATAACAATAGCAACAGCAGCAACAACAACAACAATAATGTAAAACGAAGAAGGAGGAGGAGGAGGAGGAGGAGGAGGCAAAAATAGAATAAGGATGATGACGATGCAAAAATAGAATAAGGAAGGAAGAAGGAGGAGATTGATTTAACATATTACTATTTGTTTTCTTATTATTTCGGTGTACTTTAGTATTATATTTATATACAGTTTATCTTTATATTTCGGTGCAGTCTATAAAATATTGATTTACCGTGTTGCCGTGATTTCCTTATTAATTCGGTGCACTTTAGTATAACATTTGTGTACAATTTAGCTTTTTATTTTGGTGCAATATAGTTTTATATTTGTGTACATTTTAGCTTTTTATTTCGGTGCAGTATAACTTCATATTTGTGTATATTTTACAGCAACAACAGCAGCAATAAGAACAACAACAATAGCAGCAGCAACAACAACAACAATAAAAAACAAAGAAGAAGAATAATAAGAAGAATAATAATAATAACAACAACAACAATAATGATAGCAATGTAAAACAAAGAGGAAGAAGAAGAATACAATGTTGATGATGATGATGATGATGATAATGATGATGCAGGAATAGAATAAGGAAGGAAAAAGGAAGATGAGGAGGAGATTGGTTTCGTGTATTGTTGTTTTTTTTTATTTCGGTGCACTTTAGTATTATATTTGTGTACAATTTAGCTTTATATTTCGGTGCAGTATTTGAGATATTAATTTACCGTGTTGCCGTGGTTTCCTTATTATTTCGGTACACTTTAGTATTATATTTGTGTACATTTTAGCTTTTTTATTTTGGTGCAGTATAACTTTATATTTGTCTACATTTTACAGTAGCAGCAACAACAACAACAACGATGAAGAAAAAATTGTAGACATGAAAAAAAGAAAAAAAAACGAAAAAGAAGAAGTTGCAGACATGAAGAAAGAAGAAGAAGAAGACAACGACGATGGCGATATGACGACGGGGGAAAAGACGACGAAAGAGAGGTAGGAAGAAAACGACGACGACGATGGAAGAGGAAGAAGAAGACAGCGACGAAAGAAGAAGAAGACAACAAAGACATTGGTGCTGTGGTTGTAAAGAGCGCATATACACGCACTTTAGGGTGAGAGTGGTGGTGTTATTGATAATTTACTTGGTTAGCCACTTGTTCAAATAGCATGGTTGTTTTTAAAGAGTCACATGTGTCCTAAAATAATATCTTAAAAATATTATATTTAAGATATTTATATTTTCAATATATTAATTAAATATATAAAAACCTAAAAAAAATATTAAGGCATAAGATCGCTACAATTTTTCTAAGGCAAAATAAATTAATTCATAAAGAGTTTAAACTATACTATTCATAAGAAAAAGAAAAAGGCAAGAAAGAGTAGGTCAAAGAAATGTAAAGAGGAGAGGATATAAATGGATTTAGTGTTTGAGGTGAAAGAGTTAGGCCGGAAAATTATGCATTTTGAGTTTTGCTAGAAAGGTTGGCAAAGATCAAAATAGGTAATGACGCGACCTAAGGTGAATTAGGAGTTGGACGTACTAATTTAGTGATATATTATGTTAAATTGTTTATTATTTTACCTTTTCGTTGTTGGTGTCTTTTATGATCTTTGTTGAGTGTTTGTTGTTTGCGGTTTTCTTTTTTTTGGTTGGATTTATATTTTCCTTGGTTGAGATAGGTGTTACGGAGAGTTACTAGTGTTTGTTGTTTTATATTTCGACTGGATTTTGTTTAATGTAAACTTTCTCTTTCTTTTAGGGGTTGAGTGCTTACTTAAACTATTGAAAAAAATAATGTATGCTATGATGAACAGAAAAAATAATAAATTTTTTTTTAATGAGTGGTTAGAAATTTATCATGTGAAAAAGTTTTATTTTTATTAATTTTTAAAGTAAAATTACTCATTCATCTTCATTCTATATATACGAAGAGTTTAGTTTTGATACATTAATAGTGTAAAATATTTTATATAATCGTAAAATTATATCCATTCTTTTGAATAATTAGTCATAATACCATTAGAAATGAAAATTATTTTTGCTGAATATGGCCTTACATAAAATATATGTATAAAATATTTTTATATTAATAATATATCAAAATTAAATTCATATACAAATATCAGTTTATCGAATTGACCTTCTCATAAATTGTTGAAAAGAAATTATATTTAGATTAAAAAAAGACATTTTTTTTTAATATTGAACTAAAATCTAAAGGTGAATTCAATTTTTTCATTCGCTGCATCATCATGCATGTACTCTTTCTATTTTTTTACAATAATTATATTATTGTTTTGTATTGTCCGTACTTATTTATAGATCTCATTTTATTTTTTTATATGGCTTAACTCAATTAATACCACGTGTTAAAAATTATAAATTAAAAAGTTTTTTATTAAAAATATAAAAAATTAAATTTAATACATTTATTTTATATTTATTAAAAAATAAAATTTAAAAACTTATATTAATGACAATCTTATCTTTAAGCCATGTTTTTTTTTTTTTCAAAAGCAGCTGCTTTTCATTCGATTAAGGTAATAAAATAAATACATAAAAGAATTAATTCAATTTGAATAATCAAAAGAAACCCAAAACTCCGCACAATTAAAATGAATATTATAATATAAACAATTAAAAGAAATGGAGATTGCACATAAATGAAAAAGAAAGTTATGGATGATGATACTGATGGTATTTTTGGATCAAATTCATAGTCGAATAGAAAACTAAATCTGGGTGCCAACAACTAGGGATGTCAAACGGACATAAACCTGTCAAGTCGGTTAGCTTAACCCGCAAAAAAAAAGTGGAACAGACTAGAATTTCAAGACCGCGTTAATAAGAAAACCCGCCTAACTCGACCCCGTTTAGCCCGTCGGCTTCGGCGGGGCGGGGTAGCCCGCGGGCCACTTTTTCATTTTTTTTAAAGAATTAAGAAAATAATTAGTTAATTAATAAAAAAATATTATAATTTATTGAAAATTTTTAAAATTATATTAAAAAAGTAATTTTTAATTGGATGTTTTGGATAATATTTAATTAAATATTATTAAGTTATTGAAATATTTGTGAATTATATATTTTTTCTTAATAAATTTAATTATTCTTTTTAAAAAAATTAAAATATAAAATTTGGCGGGCTTAGGCGACCTAAGCCCTACCAACGTCTTCAAAAATTTGAATATTGCGGTGTTTCCAAAGCTTGCGGAGAATCTTAGCAATACACTAGCTGCTCTTTTCCATTGAGCACTACCTTCACGATCAATGGCCTTGAAACTTTCTGGCTGTCTCCATATTGATACAAAACTGGTTCAACAGTTCCAACAGAAAATGATCGATTTGTCAAAAATCTACCTAATAAACTCTTAGAACATCTCTCAAGCCCAATTATGATGTTAGAGGCATCCAAAACTATTGTAGTTTTTTCCTCCTCCGCATCAGGATCATTATTTTTCACAGTAGTAGACTAGTAGCAAACACAACAGTCATAATAGTTGAATTGTATTGGACGATCAATGATTGCACATAAAAAGAATATGAAAATGACGATTTTTCCTCAAAACCCTAACACAACACATTAAAACCCAAAAAAGCATACTAAAACCCTAGCAGAGCACGTTGAATGCATCAAATTTGTAATTTTCTATCTTCAATCCATGTCAACTTAACTCTTATTTACGAAAGGTTATAGATAAATTGCAAGAAAACTGTTTAACACATAGGTAATTGATGTTAAAATTACGGTTACGGATAAGAGATAAATTATTACATGAGCAATTGTATTAAATAGCCAACATAATTTTGATCAATATCAACCAATAAAGATTGAGCTAGTCATTGATCTATAAAATTAATTATCCAAAAATATTAAAATTTACCATCCAAAATGAGTTTTTTTTTAAAATTTTTATTTTGTATGATCATGGTAAAATGAAATGCAATTGTTGGGCGCAATTTAATCATCTAAAGAAACTCACGAGACTCACTTTTAACAAAGGTTGAGAAAATCAGACCGTTCATTGAATAGATAGATAGACTAATTCAATGATTTAAATATTTAATCCGAATCGAACCTTGATTGGATTGGTTTACTTAAATATATAATAAAATAATTTAAAATTAGAATATTATTAATTTTCTAAAAAATCATTTTTCTTCATAAAAAATAGACCGATTTTAATCGATTCATCAGTTAATCATTGATTTAATCAATTTTTATCGATCGATTTTATGCATAAATCGGATCGATCAGATGATCGGTTTTTGATTTTCCCAATCAAACCGACCGATCCGATCTGATTATCAAAAGCCTACTTTTAACTTTAATTTTGGGAACCAAATTGAATTGAGGAGTTTAATAAAAAAAATCCGGCATTAAATTGGTTCAATTAAAAAAAATTAGTTGAAAGTGGTTTATTTAAAAATAAAAAATTATGTTAAAGAATTGATTAATCGGTTAAAATCAGTATAATTTTAAACAATTAGTTGATTAATCGGCTTGAAAAAAAAAATCATTTTTTTCATATTTAGTCCGATTGAACTTTTAAATTTTTTGATCTCTAACCCTAAGCCACTTCTATTTTCATATTCTTGCTTTTAAGTTTTAACCAATCTCAATTATGAAATATATGGCTCTTGATATCAGCCCCACCAAATACTTGATGGAAACCGCTGAAGTCAACTTTATATAAATGATTGATACGAGTATTTATTGTTATAATTTCATATTATTTGCTTCACAATATTGACAGATTTTTTCGTTGGTTCTAATATTGGTAGAGACTTTATTCATTTGTTTATTGCCTGTGAGAACCACGTGAATAAAATTGTTACCAAGTTTAAGGCTTTATATAAAAAAAAGACTATTGAGAATTTTTTTTATAATAATGTTTTTAAGATGCCAGTTTATAATATGATTAGAGAAAGTGTAGATAGTCAATATTATTATATTAAGAAGACAATATGAAGGGATTTTTTTTTAAATAAATAAAAAAAACTAAATTTACCGTTTTAAGCACGCATGGGGTATTCACCATAATAGGTGAGCCTTCCTATTTCCGGGCTCTGCACACCCGGAATAGGGTTTACACCATTTCCGGGCTATGCAGTCTCAGAATTGGTTCAAACTATATAACCTGAACCAATTCTGGGACTGCATAGCCCGGAAATGGTGTAAACCCTATTCCGGGTGTGCAGAGTCCGGAAATAGAGCAACGCACTCTATATAAAGGGTGTAGCGGAAATGGTTCATTTAGAATTCATTTTTTTTGCTCCCTTTCACACTCCTCCAAAAATTTCTCTCTGACTCTTGAGTGCGAAATCATGGCTCCCCGGGGACGTTCTAGAAGGCAGTCGCGGAAAGATAATCGCGACGAACAGCCGGGCGGGGCCGGGCCCGATGCGCAGGCAGCCCCTGTTCTGCCGGAAGGGGAAGACTTACACCGTCTCAACCGCGAGTGGCACATCGCGGGAGCTCTGGTTAGCTATATTCTTCACACCATTTGTTTTTGTTTATTATTTATGTACATTTTAAGTGAAGCTAGTTAGTGTATTATTGTTGGGATTTTTTTTTAAAATAAATAAAAAGAAAACTAAATTTAGTTTTTTTTTTATTAATTTAGTTTTTTTTATTTATTTAAAAAAAATCCATTATTGTTGGCACCCGTATGTTAGGTAACTAAAATGTATGAACATTGAACATACTATGTCGGAATTTGCGATACAATTAAGAGAAAGAATCAGAATTTCCAAATAAAAAAAAAACGGAGTTGTAAAAAACAAATAATTAGATTAGTAGTTATAAAAAAGTTAGGGGTGCCAAAAAAAAAATAGAGTTGCAAATTTAAAAAAAAAAAGAGTTGCGAATATGTAAACATTAGAATTGTTTAACAATAAATAAATTACGGTTGCGCAAAAAAAATTAGAGTAGTCTTTTAGGAAATTAGAGGCTCTGAAACAAAAAATTAGGGATGAAAAATGTTAGAGTTGCAAATAAAAAAAAATTTAAAATTGCAAAATTAAATAATTTAGTCTTATTAAGTAGAAAATAGAGTTGCGAATAAAAAAAAAGGTTAGAGGTGAAAAAAAAATTACAGTTGTGAATAAAATACAAGTTCAGGCTGCAAATAAAAAAAAATAGAGCTGCGAATAAAAAATATAGAGTTGCAAATATAAAAAGAAATTAGAGTTGCATTTAAACAAAAAAATTAGAGTTGCAAATAAGGATAATTATAGTTGCAAATGAAAATAGATTTACAAAACGGTAAACATGGTTGCACTTTGTCTTAATGTAGAGGGAGAGGATCTTGTTGCCCGGGCGGTGCCAGTTCTTGATGCCCGTACCTGAGAGGCTGATGACGTACTTGGATGAGGCTGGATTTGGGCAAGCGTGTCAGCTGCGGGACTTCGTGTTCGATGCTCC
>JASCZI010241657.1:71752-91765 GCA_036250425.1 Stylosanthes scabra
TCCCCTTGGGTAATTAATTGGTTTCCATGAAAATTAATTTGGGTCACTCTTTAAATTTGTCCTGAAAAATAATATATTTTCCAAATTGATAATTGAAAAAATTTATTAGTTATATTGACCTTTAAAATATATAAAGTAAGGCAAATTGATATTTTGTCAATAAAAAATGACGCATAACATTAAATGACACGTGTTATCATT
This sequence comes from Stylosanthes scabra, assembly GCA_036250425.1. NCBI lineage: Eukaryota > Viridiplantae > Streptophyta > Magnoliopsida > Fabales > Fabaceae > Stylosanthes > Stylosanthes scabra. Next base: position 71,954 of record JASCZI010241657.1, read on the forward strand.
TAATTGACAAAAGAAGATTTAACTTATGGTTAACATTATTAAAGACTAATATGACCCTGTTTTGGAAATTAATTTAGGAAATAAATTAAATTTAAGTATTAACCCAAACTAATTTATTAGATCTACTTTAACTACTTGACTATTTTACTAATATATATAGGAAAAATCTATGTGTTCATAGAAATACATAAATAATTCAGCCATAATTAACAATATTTAAATTTATTTTAATTTTTTATTATTTTATCCTCCTATATTTTAGGACAGAATCTACTATAAATAATTATCGCAATTATTAATTTTAAAACTACCCACATTTAAAATGGTGAACCGCAATTGAAGAGTATTATTTTATTTTATTTTTGTTACTTTTAAATTTAAATTGAAACAAATGAGAATTTCACACTGGAAATATATTTAATTGAAAATAAATATCGATCTATATATATGCTTATTAGTTAAGATTGCATAGAATTAAATTTTAGATGTGTTAATAATTAATTTTGTTGATTTTTAAGTTATTTTGGATGTGTCTGGAAAGTTTTACTTATAAAAAAAATTATAAGTTTTATATGTGTTTATAATTTATTTTCTGTTCAATTATGATGCTATTTTAGATGTGTTTATAACTTATCTTATATGTTATTATATTATTTTAGATGTATCTAAAATAATCAATGTGAAATTTTTTTTTTATTATTCCAATCAAATAAACACATCTAAAATAATATATGAAACATATATTGTTCTATAAATACATCTAAAAATTATTGAGAGTTGGTTCTAGTTAGTTGAATGTATATGTTTTTACATTTCTTTTGCATGGCTTAACTATTGTAACTTGTGTGCAGTTTTTATACAAGTTTATGCAAGTCTCTCGTTATTTGTTTTTATTTAATTTTAAAATTTATGCGTTGGTTATGTTTTCAAATTTTGAATTTAGTTAAAATTATTTTTTTAAAAATGAAGTGTCTATTTTAATTTTAAAATTAATTTAGAATAAATTATTATTGTTAGTTTAAGATAGGAGAGGAATTAAAAAAAAAAAAAAAGATATCTAGATATGTTTACTTTTGATATGTCTAAGATATGTTGTAATATATAGATGAATTATGAAAGAAATTCTATGTATAGCTAGTTGTACTGATTGATATATATATATATATATATATATATATACACACACACAACAATGGGAAGCCAAGATAGAATTCTTTTCTTGAAAGTAGGAAAACCTTTGCTGCTCTCCATTAATTACATAGTAGCTAAAGTGCTAAACCTTAGCTTGAAGAAAGTTGTTATATGAGCACAAAAGATGTTTTTAAAAATCATATTTCATATAAAGCAAGCGGAAAATTCTTACGCTACAACAATCCAGAAGTTTGAAATTTCTCACCAGAAAGATATATAGAAATGAAAGCAAGATAATGTATATAGTTAGAAATCATTAGATACTTTGACTAAATATTTAATATAACAAATAAATTGTTTCAATTTTTTTTTAAAGATTTTGTGGTAGGGAATATATTTGTTTTTTAAAAAAATTATATATACTTAATAACTTTGGATGAATTGTTAATGGATAATTTTCAACATCGAGCAATTCTTTGATGAGAAAAAGGAAGAGTGACACAGTTAGATGTAAAGAGTGGTCCTAAATCTTTATTTAAAATACGTATCCATTAATTTTATCCTTTGCTCAGCTTTTTTTTTTAATTTTAAAATTTTAATTATATCAAGAGATTTAAATTTCTTTTTCTCTTCTTCTAACCAAAAAACAACTTTTTTATTTAAAATTTTAAAAATATATTAGACACATTTACAATTATTTTATTTTAGTACAAAATGTTAATTATTTTAAATCATAAATCTTAAACCCTAAATTCTAGTCCTAAACTCTAAACACTAGTCTCTAATCCCTAATTCCTAAATCCTAAATACTAGTCCCTAGACCCTAATTTATAAATCCTAAATCTTAAACCTTATTTCGTAAAATAGTAAATCCTAAACTCTAAATCTTGAAAGAGATAAAAAATTATAAAATTTAGTTTAATTTTAGATTAAAAAATAGAAATTACTAAGTGAACTTGACAATGAAAATTTTACCATTTACTACATATGAATTAATTATTATTATTATTATAATATTTTAAATTTAAAGGTTCAATAATGAAAGCAATCTAAAAAATATATAGAATTATTTTTTAAAATAGTTTAGTTAGTTAGTTAATAATTTAATATAAAAAGAGTAATAAAATATTTTAGAATAGAATTAAAGAAATTAGAGAAGAGTTAAAATAGGAAGAAGAGAACATTTTTAAATTAGGACAAAAAAAAAAGAGAAGAACACAATTCATTATTTCCATCTATTACCAATTAGATTTACATTCACATTCTATTATTTATATTAAAGTTAATTCTATGATGGAGAGGATTTATGGTAAATAAAATAAAGATGTGTGTATAAATTTATTTTTAAAAATTAATAAATTAAAAACAAAATGACACATTCTTTAAATAAAAATTTATCTATTTATAAGAGTGATTTTCATCTTTTCATCATGATATGTACCTTATATTAAATCAATTAACTAACTAAATTATTTTAAATGAACTTTAGGCCCACTTTTATACCTAATAGACACTACTGCAAAAAAAAATTGAATATATGTTCATCTTAGATTTATTAATAAAAAATTTATTATTCTCAACAAAAAAATCTTGACAAAATAAAAAATAAAAATTTTATTAATATTGCTTAGTTTTTTTTTAGAAAAAATATAGATACTAATTTAAGACCGAAATAAGTACTTATATTTCTGGAGGCATGATGTATGAATGAATGAATATGGAAAGAGACATAGAGCAATTAGTAAGTCCTCTTGGCTCTGGCTACAACAGTGGTGAATAATGAATAGTAGAAAATAACCAAACAATAAAAAGAAACAAACAAACAAACAATAATAAGGTAGGAAGGTAGGTTAGGTCCACATCGTTGAAGAAATAGAAGGTTCGTACGGTTCCCCACTCAAAATCAAATTTCCATGCGGAAGCTTCTCTTCAACATTCAAAGTTAGCTCCGTTTGTTACATTATTGGTCAAAGTTGCAACCTTTATCTACTGTAATTAATACCCTTCATCAAACAAAAAGAAAAAGTAGCTTTTCCAATGGAAAAAAGGCTTTCATTACTACTATGAAATGCCTTACACTATGCTTTTCTGTTTTTTTGGCGTCTGCCTTACATACACTATGAATGAATAACTTTCTTTCATATTTCCTAAAGTTATCCAAAGTGATGCAAATTTGAGAAGATTATAAAACTGCAGTTAACTTTAAGTAAAATTGATATTTTATTATTGAATGATAATTTAATTAAATATTATTAAATTATTTAATATCTTTATACGTATAATTTTATAGATATATGCATTCAAATTTTATAATGAATTTTCAAAATATCTTTGTTATATTCAAATTCTAACTATTCTTTAAAAGAAAAATAAAATAATGAAATTTATGAATAATTAAAATATTATTTTATAATTTAATTTTACCAATTTTAGAGAGTATTTCTTCCGTTTAAGCCACAGTCTATTAGAATCAATTTTATCAAAGGGACAATTAATATAGGAGAATGTAGGCGATAAAGCCATAAAGGGACTCGCGTTCTAGAATGCTGATCCGTTATAATTCGTCTTATTATTAAAACTAGTTTCTAGATGTGTTGCATTTGCATAAGATAAGGCAATAAAATAATCAACGTGAATCCATCGATTAACGGTTATGTATCGTTAGCGCAACTCAATTATAATGGTCCAAATGTCAAATTATCTAACTGTAAGTAACTAAGTATTAATTAAAATCCTTGTAACTGAAAACTCCCCATTAGGTATTACTAATAATGTAATAACATTCTTCGTTCCCTGCTTTATTATATGAAAAGAAATATCTACTAGTCAAACTCATTTTATATTCTGTTTTTGAAGTGAGATAGAACGCTTTGAATATGTACCAGCCCTTCCTATAACATACCATGAATCCACCAAGCGGTCATCATTATTATTTATTTATTTTATAAGCTGACGTTGTATGTGTTTCAAAACACAATGCAACAAGTTATTTAATCTCCTACTTGAAGATTCGAGAGGGTAATAATCTTGTGATGTCGCTAATATTTATTGTCAACTATTTGCAATAGATTTTTCAACCATGGCCCTTCTTTAAATTAAAGTGGAAAAATCAATAAACTTGAGTATGTTATATATGTGTACATAAGCAGAAATGACTGTGGAATATAATAAACATAGCTACACAAGAAGATGACGCTGTTGTTAATTAATAAATCAAGAATTTTACTAGAAAATCAGCCCCTTTCTTCAATATCATTTGATTTTTTAAAACATTGTTATTTTTATTTTATATCTTAAACTCTAAATAAATTGAATTATCAATACTAAACTCTAACTTTAAATTCTAAACTCTAGATCTTCCAAATATTATAATCTTTACTATTAGAAAAATTAACTAATATTGGTTAAATAAAAGTTGATTGTCTAAACTTAATTAATGCTAGTTATGTAATAATAATATAATAATAAGATTTAAAAGAGAGTAGGATTTGAGAATGAAAAATCAAGGGTATTATTTTATGTGATAAATTTTATGGATAAATTTACGTATTATTTTATAAATTAATAAATCTAATTTTGATACACTATAGATATAAAATTATAAATATTCATCTAATTATATATTAACAAAAAATAATTAATTTTTACTTAAAATATAATTAAATGACAGTAATTTATCAAAAAAAAATTTAAATACCTTATAAAAAAATTTACGCTATCAATCATTAAAATAAAACTTTAAATTTATTTAAGAAACTTTATTATTTTTATTGTTCAATCAAATACACACTTAAAATTTTCAATATATATTCAATGCCACTAGAAATTTAAAGACTTAATCAAGTTTGGTTCATTTAATAATTAATAATTAGCTCGTTAGCTCGCTTAAATAAATCTTAAGGTTTAAATTCCATTAATTGCCCTTGATCGGTTAGAACGATAATACGCGATAAAAAAATTAAAGACTTAATTTTTTATATAATTATTATAAGTATGTTTAATTTTTTAACACTGCTAAGCAAAATGTATATCATAAATTTTATTTTTTATAATGTTATTTTCCACCTTACTTTTTTACATTGTATATTTATATAAATCTAAAATAAAATTTGAATTTGAATAACATTAATAGCAATGAGTGACATTATAGTCTCTATTTTTTTTTTTTATAGAAAAAAAGCGTTTATGACATATTCTGAAGGTACGTTTAGTTTGTTTGACTGAAGAATAATGACCAGAGCGATATAAGAACTGAAGCGTCAAATATATACATGTCTTGTTTTGTATTGCAGCACTAGTTTGAAAACAAAAGAGAATTACATTTCCTGTGTGTGTGTGTGTGTGCTGTCATTTTGATTTTACCAAACAAAAAAAATGGAGGAGCGGCGTTCCCTGAAGAATAAGGCTAATAAGGTCTCCTTAACCACCGCAAGTGCTACCTCTGAAGGCTAGTTTTCATCCTTCTCTCTTCTCTTCTCATCACCCCACACACTCTCTCTCTCTGATCTGTATTTTATTATATTGCCTTAGCTTCTGCAATTATATATTTGCATGGATCGTTATTCTTATAATAACAATAATGTTAATGGATGCAGAAGTGAGTAGTAATGAGTGGGAATTCATTGAAATGAGCGAGCAAGAGGAGGATCTTATTCGCAGGATGTACGGCCTTGTTGGCGATAGGTATGTTCTTTTTATTTTTTTATTCTTTTTGTGGAAAAAATAATCCTCTTTCGTTTAATTAGTTGGTGACTTGTGGATAGGGCACAAATTAACAACCAGCCAGATTTTATTTTTATTTTTATTATTTTTTGTTAATAATAATCCAGAGTTAATTAAGTTTTGATGCTTTCACCTACTATATATATATCTACCAGCTCGAGTAATAACTAATAACTTGAACGTTTGGTTAATTTCAATTTGAAGAACAAAACAAAATGAACCAGGTGGTGTATGGACAAGATTATATATCTTGATACATGCCAATTGATGATCACCTTAATTACTCTTGCTACTTATCCTTAACTTGGTGTATGAATGTATATATACAGATGCATTTTGTTTTACATTTTATTTACATAACCAGCTATCAAATTTCCACAATCTCTGATGAACATATCATATTATAATAGAGTGATAGATACTATTATAACTAACAGATCCAATAATCTCATTGGAAATCATTCTTATCACTCTTAGTTAGGCTTGTCAGTTGTAGTTTCACTAGTTTGATAACTCATATCATAGCTCTGATGTGATTAGTTTATGGAACTTAATTAATAAATTGTTATGATGATAATGATGAGCAGGTGGGATTTGATAGCGGGACGCATTCCAGGTCGTAAAGCAGAAGAAATTGAGAGATTCTGGATTATGAGACACGGCGATGCTTTTTCTCTTAGAAGAACAAATAATCATCAACAACGCAATAAACCCAATAACTCGTGATTTTCAATCGATCCCCGTATATAAATTTTGTATTTGTTAGGTTCGTTTGATTAATGTATTCCTTCTCGTGCCTTATATTTATAATTTATAATTTATGTGTGTGTGTTATAGTTAACGTTGCACTATTATTATTTTACTTTTATTTTCCAATTGCGAAGCTCACCAATTTGTTATTTTATATCCTCATCACAACAGATCTGGATATCTAGTGAGTAGTGACTAGTGACTACGACTGTTGCATGTATTGGCATTAATATGTTAGCCTTCGTTATTTTCCCTATTTCGCTGCCCATGACAGGGATAATGGTCCCCCTATTTAACTAATCAGGACTATGGAAGACTATAGGGATCCAAATTATACAAGAGAAATTAAAAAAAAAAAAAATTGTCATTGTTGGGGGAGTTCATTAACTCATATAATAATACTATAAAAAGTAAAAATTGGTATGTGACAATGAAAGGTATTTTGTTACTATTATATATATGATATAACAATAATGTTAAGAAAATAATAATATAAAGTTATTTTATTTAATTTAATATTTATAATTTATAATTTTATATATATAACATTTATAATTATATGTTTATAATAATATTTAGTCGCCAAAAAAATATATTTATAATATTTAAAATTATTTATTTAATTTTTTTCAATAATAATTTAAAAATACAAAAAAAAAATAATACATTAAAAAAATAATAAATAAATAATAAGTTATAATTACTTATAGCAATCTAACTAAATTTCCTAGTTTTTTACCTGATATAATCTATTCTCGCTAAGCTTACATGCATAGGCTATGTTTTCTGATTAATATAGTTATATAGATATTTATTACTTATTAAATGAATATCCTAGTCTCCATCGTGCGAGTGGAAACTGAAAATTGTTAACTTGTGTTGTTTATCCTAATTCGTTTGTATTCCTTGAGGTAGTTATCACGCTTGGACAATCTGTTCAAATGTTTTAGCGTTGTCACACATGCACAAGTTGTCCTAGATTTTCTTTATAAAAATAATAGAATAAATCTATGTCTTCACAGGTATATTCATATATGTGTTTTCACATCTAATAAATCTGCACACCAAACACATAATAATCAAATTTAACACATAAAATTTGAATTATAATAAAAAATAAGTTTTTATTGAAGATACATTTTAATTTGTATACAACCAAAAATCACAACAAATTAAAATAGAAATCTACCAATCACTTCCTCTCCAGAATTCCACTCAGCACTGTATGTGTTGCGGGTTGGGTTGAAGCAAAAAAATAAGGTACTTATTCTCGTACTAAAAGAAAGCATGAAGAGATAGATCAAAATGTTAAAATTGATTGGTGGATCCATTTTCATATTTTTCCTTTTTCATTTATTTTTTTTTATGTTTTGTTCTTGCTATATATACTCGGTATAGATTTACTATGTATGTGAGTATCCTCCAAAAAACAAATCCATATTAATTCCATATTTTAACTTCAGTTGTTAATTTAGATATATCCATATAGAGAGTAAAAAGTAACAAATTATTCATACGAGATATTATTTTCCAAAGAAAGAAGCCGAAGAACAATAATGAATCAATACTATAGCGTAAATGTGAATAGGTTGAAAACGGGTTCCTAAAAAAATCCATATAGTTAATATGTAAGCACATTTGAACCTTGAAATGTTACACGTACATCAGGTATCTAACATTATTTTTTTTCCGTCAATTTTAAGTGATGGAATGGAACAATCAAATAAAATACGATTAGAAGTGCAAAGTTAAGAAAACTCCATTATCATATTTCTTCCCAAGTATTCCATAAAATTTGAGAAATAAATTAGGAATTTGGGCAAAAGATCAGGGCTTACAGCAATAATAGCATGCAGACATCAGTACCTCGCTTTCTTCCTCTTCTCTAGAAGCCGAAGAAAAAGAAAAAAGAAGTTGCAAAAAGTTAAAAACATAAGAAAGTGACGACAACAAATGAGGTTTGAACTTTGAATATTGGGTGCTCCATGGTTTCCACAAACAATCATGTTTACATACAAAAATTAATTACCATATGAAATACATATTTGATATTTATTTTAAAAAATAATTGTATTGCTTTAAATTTTAATTATTCAACCATGGTGGCAATGTTAGAATTCAACACAATTGATTGTTTTTGGCTAGCACCTAGCTAGCAATATATTTTTTTTTTTGCGACACCTAGCTAGCAATATTTAAAAGTATTAGCAAAAACTGTAGTGTAAAACTATTGGACTAAAGTCTAAAGATGTAATAATTTATTTTTAATATTCAAATATCATATTTTGCAAATGAAATACCTCGGTGTGCAATCCTTCTAGATGTTTAAGATAAAGAAAGGTTCATGTGTGAAAGATTACTTATCAGGATGTGAACTGAATGTTCAAATTTCCAATCATATCTTGTTGCAAGAATGAACAAGAAGGATCAATCATTCGTCAACAAATTATCTAGAAAATTGGACTAGACTTGGTCAGCATTCTATTGCTTATTGACTAAATACCATTCCTTGCTTAAAATGGTCACTTTCTCAGTCAAACTTTGACTTAAAACATTGCCCATTGGATAGCACCCTTTAAATACAAAGGGCCTTCATTTCCTCCACTCACTAGTCAGTCACTCGCTCCATTTCACTTCTCAGCCAAACAAAGCAATCACCAAATGGAGAGTGAAAGTAGTTTGGAGAAGCAAGAACTGAAAAAAGAGCTAGTTCAAGGGATGGAGGTAGCAAGAAAGCTTAAGGCAGAGTTGGGGTTAGAATCTAGTGCACAAAATAGGGACCTGCTGGTGGAGAGAATATTATCTTCTTATGACAAGGCTCTATTGATCCTAAGATGGAATGGATCAGTTTCCAAGTCCCACACATTGCAGCAACCACAGTCCCCTCTACCCAACAAACAGGAACTAAAACACACTTCACAGAAAAGGTTAGTTTACTTGGAAGACTACTAGACACTAACCACAATTGTTGTTGGTAACAATATAATGACTATAAGTCCATTCAATTTATTTGTGAAAATTGGTTACAGAAAGTTGATGCCCAAATTGGTGAATCGCGTTAAGGTGAATTCTGAGAATGGCTTTGAAGGATCCCATGAAGATGGGTACAGCTGGAGAAAATATGGACAGAAAAACATCCTTGGCAATAAATATCCAAGGTACAAATGCATAAACCTTTTCCCAATCACACTCCATAAGATAATCACATGAATTCTCATCAATCAACTAACTATAGATTGTTACATTTAATTTGCAGAAGTTACTACAGGTGCACCTTCCGCAACACTAAGGATTGCTGGGCAACGAAGCAAGTGCAGAGATCAGAGGATGACCACAATATATTTGACATAACTTACAAAGGAAGCCATACCTGTTCCAAGGGGAAGAAGAATGCTGCTATGCCAGCAGAGTCACCAGAGATGCAAGAGAAACCACAAGAAAGCCAAACAAACTTCCAAAACATGTTGACTGTCGCTACGGCTAACCTGGGAAATGAAGAAACGGCATGTTCTTTCACTTCCCCATTGACTTCCTTTGGATTCAGGACACAAGAAAACCAGAACTTTCTTCCTTCAGTTCTAGAGAATGATCCCTTCTCGGGCAGTCTTTTCCAAACACATTTGTTATCACCAAATACACCAGAATCAAACTATTTTCCATCTCCTTTCTGCGCAAATGAGCTTGAAGGAACCTACAGCAATCCATGCTTGGAATTCAAAGTTCCTGAGATCATTTCTGCCCACACATCAACCACCAATTCTCCAATTTTCGATTTCGATTTCTCGGTTGACCCAAATTTTCGTTTCAATGCCTCCAGATTTTCTCGCTAATAGACTAAAGATTAAATTACATACTGTGTTTAGAAATTTAAGGTGAGGAATTTTTACGAAAGCATTGGTTATCCGTTTGTGTTAACCATAGCATGTATTACTAATCAGGAGGGCTTATAGACAGTAGAAGAATGAACCGGCAATAATAGCAATACTAATTGTTGGAAAGTCAGAGTCAGGTTTATAAATCATGAGCCATCTTCCATCACAGCTTTCATGTAACACAAGAATCTTGTCAACCAAATCTACAACAGATGCACATCATCCTATTCAACAAATAATACTTAAAAAAAATTTACTCGGCTAAATACTTACAAGTTACTGAAGAGGTTTAGATATCAGAGATCAGTATAAAGCTGACTTAAGAAAATGACTTAAAAAACTCACTTTTAAGAGCAAAAAATGAGGTGTGTTCTCGTCTTCTTGACATAAAGGCGGCTGGCTATAATAGGAGGATATTTGCTAAGTAGTGGGTTCCAACATAGCTTGCTGATGCCAAATGCCATTGAGATTAGATTGCCATAGTCTGACCATTCCATCATGGCCTGTAGTAGCCAGCGTCATTCCGCTCATATCCCACTCCATCTGCCACACCTAAAAAAAAAATACCAAAATACATCCAGTGAGCATGTCTTCCCACATAATCCACCAAAAGTTAAGCTCACAAAGCCATATGATGTTGGAAAGAAGATAAACTAAAAGTAGATTTGAACATAGAAAACAAAAGGAGAGTACAGAAAAAAAACAATAATGATCAGGGTAGAATCATATTACCAAGCCTTCATGGCCTGGCAATAGTGCAACTCTTTCCACTGGAAGTCTCCCATTATGATCAGGGTTCAATCCAAGGTTCCATATTGAAAGTCCCTTTTGAGTTGCAACCGCAATAGATTCATATGGCCTATCGTACAAAAAAGACAATAATATTCAATATAACTATAACATGATATAAGTTGTGAAATTTTCCCAAATTAGTTGACCAACAATGAATCAAGGCTTTCTTAGCAATCCAGTATTTTGATGTACATGCTACATGATTTACATCTCTTAAATAACGTAAATGTAACATGTACCTGCCAATATTTGGTGCCCATGCTACAGCATAAACCTGATCACCCTTTTCCTCTGGCAGTGCCAATTCTGCCACCGGCAGCCATCTTTGGTGAGCCTGATCAAATTCCCAAACCTGTTGACAAAAAAATCAACTATCAAGAAGTGATAGTTGGCTAATCCCAGGCAAAGAAAGATGTGGGAAATTACTTATATCTTTCCTGTTGTCACAGATTGTAAAATTTGTGAGGCTATGTAATAGTCAATTCAGAAAGAAACCTTAAAAAGTAATAAACATGCCAAGGAAAAAGTAAGATAATGCTTCTGAAAGCAAAATGAAATAACAAGGCAAAAGTGTGGACTTGTGTTACCTTAGAAGAATTAAGCTCCGATGTATTGGAATTAAAACCTATAAGGAAGCTGGATTCTTGGCTTCCACCTTTTTGTGGGTTCCAAGATATGGATGCGGAGAAGCACGAAGCCTTTCCAAATGCAGACACTGACTCAATGACATTCTGGAATTCAGCCTACAGAGAAATAATAAATAGAAGTATGATAAGTTAGTATCCAGTAATAAAAACATCAAGTGTCTTATTTAATGACTCAAATAGGTAGAACTGACAGATAGGTAAAAACCAACTTCACCTGAAGCTGCCAATTTCTCAGTTCCAAGGGATCCAGTAGCTCATAAACTCTCACATGACCATCTGAGCATGCAGCAACCTTCAAGGTTCACAAAATAGTGAATCAGTTAGCATAAGATCATCAATAGTATATTACTTTGAATTAATCTACGTGTAGCACTGTACACCTCCATACACCCGTTGTCTTCTTCTATTCCATACACCCCTTGTCTTCTTCTATTTTAATTTTTGTGTTGAGATATACTATGTCTGTGCTTTACGTAACTATTTCTGTACTATCATAATATTTTCTGTGTGGAAATTTACATTTTTCGTGTTGTAAATGGAATGTAAGGAGGTGTACCAGTTTTATACATTATTGAAGGATTTCATTTCAAAAGCAAGCAAACGGAGGCAACAAAAAAAATTGGTAAGACTTGAGATTGTTTCAGGAAAAAAACAAGTAACTGCAATTTCAAAAGCTATTTGAAATACGCTTCGAAAATAAATATTAAGGAAAACACGAATAACTAGAAAAGCAACCATTTTCAAACTATTCAAAGATGTCCCAAATTGAACATCAAGGACTTTGCTTGAACTACTCCCAAAGCTTTTGCAGAACTTCCACTGAACAGGCTCTGAATCTACATTAGAGAGAAAGAAAATACCATAATAAGTAAAACGCTTGAGGTTATCACTTATCAGCATCGAAAATTTTTAGGAAGAAATGGAACGAACGATACCTTGAGCAAGTTCTTCCCACAACGAAACAACTCCATCAGCAGAAATACAAGCAACGGCGTCACCATATTCTGGAGGAACCCAAACAACCTTGGCGACGTTTCCTTCATGAGCCTGCGCATCTTGAGGGGGAATATTAAAATTAGAAAGAAAGGAAAGAGTGAAAGGGAGGAGGAAGAGGAACCTTGAATTTGAAAGAGGAGCGGAGGGAGGAAGAAGAAGCGGGGTCACGGAAATCGAAGATGGAAAGGGTGCCATCGGCGGAGCCAGCAGCGAGTCGAGCGCCACAATAATTCCAACAAGAGCAGGTTGTGCCATTGTCGAGGACCACCAGCTCCTTCGCCATAACTCTCACTCTCACACAACACTTTGCCGAAAACCTAAAATCCCTTCTTTTCGAGGTTTTACAGTTTAGTCACTGCAATGGAGACCCTACACCGTCACTGACAAATAATAACCAGCATTAATTTTTACTAATTTAATTTTGATGCAAAATTTTAAGGGGGCTGCTATGCTGCTTATGGTTGATTCCATAAGCAGCTAAGGATGCTATGTTGTTAAAAGAGGGGTGCGACGCGTGTTCCAGACTATTGGGGTCTCCCATGTGACAACCTAAAAGCTACTGCTCGGTTGCAGTTTGTCTAAAACTTTTTTAAGATAATTAATGGTTAATGATGTTTGTTAATTAAGGGGGTAATTGGGCCATTTTTAGAGATGGCATTGCTAATGTTGGACCCAAAAAATGATTTTGGGTAACACAAAGGTGATGAAAAAAAAGAATAAGCAACTTTTAAAAAAAAGGGTTGAGCATGAGATGAGAAATGATATCTAAATTAAATTTAGATTTTTTATTCTAAATAAAATATGCTTGATTGATATATAAAATAAAATCGTGTTTAATTTTAAAATAAAATACTTGACTATAAATAGGCTATATATTTAAACTAAGACAATATATTTTTATTAGTAAACAAATCCTATTTAACTAGTTTAATTGAATTTTTTATGCAAAGAACAATATTGTTATTATAAAATAGAGTATTATTTAGTTTAAACTAAAATAGTTAGATATGTAGGGCTGTCGTCAGGCTTGACCCGTTTACGTCGCGGTTTAAATGGGTTAGCCCGTTAAGCTTACTTTTATACGGGCTAGAATTTTCTAGTCCAATTTATTTATGGGCAGCCCGATGGATTAAACGAACTAGCTCATTTAATTAATTAATTAATTATTTTTAAAAATTAAATAAAAAATTTAATTGTTAATTTTAAAATTTAATTTTTAGATAAAAAAATTACCTTTTTTTTTTGTAAAAACTTAGAAAAAATAAAGTTTTTTTTTTAGTTGATATTATGATTGAAATAAATAAAATATGAAAAAAATGTTAATTTTTAGAAAAACTTAAAATAAACGTGCCAACCCATTTAGCCACGAATAGCCTGTTTTAGCTTCAACTTTAAACAATTTGGATTATGGGGAAAAGTCCACCTATTACGATGGATAAACGGATGGCCCGACAAATTTAGCCTATTTTATCGATAGTAAATATAAGGCAAGTACTCAATTATTTTTTTCACCCAAATTCCACTCTTTTTTTTTGTGTGTGTAGCATTAGGGGGGACAAATTCCCCTCTCTAATGGTAAACTAAATTACAAGGGTGCATAACAAGTTCATTTTTTCTTTCCATCACATTAATTATTTTCATAACACCTTAATGGCCCTAACCTTCCTCAAATTGGCCCAATTACTCCCCCATTTAATGATATTCATTAATTTCTAACAGCCTTAATACACCTAGTGACAAAACCTGCAACAAAACAATGCTGTCTGCGTTGTGATCCATCCAGCCCCACTATTCAAAAACACGTGTCTCGCACTTCATGTATCCACCTATTAACAATATAGCATCTTTAGCTACTTATGAAATCAATCGTACGCAACATAGCAACCCCAAATTTTAATACACTAATTACTGCTAAGAGAGTGAAATAATGTTCAAGTTATATGAATTTTTATTTGCTACCAACTTTTAAAGGTAATTTATAGAGTTAAAAATGTTAAAAATAACAATTTATGCCACTCTTCTTAGTCTCTTGTTAGGAGAAGTGCTAGCTGAGTTACGCCGTGTGCATACAACAATCCATTAATCAACAATAAATTTTTAAATGGAATTTAGATTCACTGTGAATTAGTTATTGGTCTGTCGATTCAGATGATACATTAAAAAAAATGCTAGTTTAAAAAACAATAGAAATTAAAATAAATTACAAGAAAAAAATTTGGGATGGAAAATGATCTATTATTGGTAAGCATAGTGCTGGTGATTGGTGAAGATGAGCAGAGTGCACCTCATGTTTTCTCAATTAAACTATTCAATTCGTATTGGTAAAATATACACTGTTTCGTTTCAATAAGGTTTGGTATTTTATAATTTATACAGTGGTTTAAACTTTAGACTATTCAAGTCCAAAAAAACTTTAAACTATTAAAGGTAAGTGGTCTCTGAAATTCTTATTCACTGTTAAAGTCCTTGAAAAACAAAATTAAGCTTCGGATAATATAGTAGTCCTAAGAGGGATAATATAGTAGTGATAAAAAAAAATAAGAGCATGAAGAAAAGAGTAATAAATTATTGAATTGATGTGTGATGTAAATTGTCACAAGAATTATAATTATTTTGATCTATTAAATTTAATGATTCTTCATTCTTTTTATTTTTTTTTCCACCTCATCATAGTAAACATCCAACGATTATATTCGTATGTTTTGATTATTATTAAACAAAAAATATATCGTTTTGTGATTAATGGATGCCAAATATTAACGATTTTGTTCTTTTTCATCTAACATGATAATAATCGTATCATATAGAGGTGTCAAAATTTTTCATATCGCGGGTTTTCCAACGTCCCAAATAAGACCCGAAGACGGGAATTTTTCCGTGGGGACAAGGATGGGGCAAAATTCCCTGAGACAGTGGCGGGTACCCGAGCAGGGAATTCCCAACCCCGTCCCTGAATCCCCGATATATAATAAATACCTAAAATATTCGTATTTAAATAATATATATTGTATCATTTTATGTAATTTCACATTTTAAAATTTCTTAAACTATTCGAAATGTCTTAAATATCCTTATTAATTAATTTCTAACATATATTTTTTAGTCATTTTACATCTTAGTATGTTGTATTATTTTATTTTTCTAAATATAATGTTGAGTTTTAAATGATTTATTATTTTAGACAAGATATATTTAAATGATGTGTCATTATATTAATATTTTTATACTAATTTTTTAATTTTTTTTTCATTTTTATTAAAATATCCATTAAAAAAAACATGAAATGAGAAATCCGTGAGAAACGAAAAATCCGCGAAGAATGAAAATGGGGACAAAAATTCCCCCTTAACAAGCAATGAAGCGAGGATAAAAAGAAATTTTGGGAGCGGGGACGAGGAGTGAGAAGACATCCCTGCCCTCACCCCTTTGACACCCCTAAACTACCCCTTTGACACCCCTAAACTACCATATCATTATTATTCCGGTGTTATTATCTCGGATAAAAAGTTCAAAAATTATTATAGTTCCGAACTTTAATACCAGGAAGCTTAATAGTGTAATCACTTCAATACTAAAGCTCAATTTCAGTAACCACTTCAATGCTCTAATCTAGTTTGAACTGGGAGGAGAGGGGGAGGTGGGGGAGCACATTTAATTTTGTGATTCAATTGTACTAAATATGAATTTAGAACAGATTTTTTCTTTTTTAAAAAAAGAAAGTATGACAGTTAGTATTTCTTCAAAGTTAAAATGTACTACTTAAATTTTCAAAGATATTAAAATGTACCAAAATTGCCCTTTAATTATATAGGAGCCCACAAGTCCACAACACTGTTGATCAAGGTAGAGAAAATCGAGATTTTACGTGAAATCGAAAAATAAATTAAAATGTAAAAACGTAAAATTATAGAAAGATTTAAATCGTAAAATCGTATGACTTAGTATAAATTGTATAAAATTAATTAACTCATTAAAAATCATAATATCGAAAAATTTTAAGAGGCAATCTCTGCCACTGAATTTAGCGAAACCTACTCTCAGTTATGAGTCGAAACCTACTCTCAGTTATGAGTTATGACCATGTCCCACAGTCTATTCATAAATATAATGTGATTTATTTATTTTCAAGTTACACGCATCTCATCTCCTCACGAATTCCATGTACCAATGTTATATATGCTGTATTCTTTTCATCCAAAATATTCAGAGGTAATAATTCAAGTTTTGCTAGGTGTACACATAAATACATTAAAATATATAATTTTTTTTCACTTAAAAAAATAATTAATTAAAATATATTTATGTGCTTTATGTGAACAACAATATTAATTATAAATATAAATAGTAGTACCAAATTTACTTGATACAAAGCTCAGTTTGTCTCATCTTATGAATTGAACAACAAATAAAGTCTTGGATCTTTTATGACAAGCTAAGTGTCAATTGATATAACTATCTAGTCCAGGTCCAAGCTACTTGCCTACTACTACTACATACAACTCCAACTACTTTCTTAACGTTGTAACATAAAATAAGAAATAAATATTACATCAGAACTATAAAAACAAAGACTTAATTAATTATCTCTCACGCCAATAATTCATGTATATCTAGTATCTACTATATATATATATATATATATATACGAACCTAAAAAAACCTAATCCTAACAAATATCATCAAGTTACGTTGACTCTAACAGTAGTAACATACACTAATAATAAAATAACGTTTATATTATTATTAAGAGAGCATGCAAGATTATTAATATGAATAATTCTATGTGAATAAGTGGTTTTGGCACTAAGTGCAATCAAGTAATTTATTTTTATGTTAAATAGTTGGTGTCAAATAGAACATTATTTATGTGCAATTTTTTATACTATTTGACATCGAAATAATATTTTATTTAACATAAAAATAAATCACTTGGTTACACTTGGTTGGCCAAAACCACTTGTTCAAATATCATAACCTGTTAATATAACAAAGTCTTGTTTTTAATAATTAAATTTGTCCTAAGGGCACGAAATACCGATTGCGGTGGTGGCGGCGAACCGCTCCGAAGCTGACCTTGAGACGAAGGAAGAGATCTCCTCCGGTGAAGGAGGTGCAGTGCTGGTGATCTCAAACTCTGGAACTTCAGGAATGGTGGAGAGAACAGGCCCACCAGACTTATCATAAACCACGTAGAAACGCTCTTTATCACTATTATTATTATTATTATTATTGGAGTATTTCTCCGGCACCTGCACGAAACTGCTGCTGATCATTGAGCTGGTAGATTTATTATTATTATTGCTGTTGTTGTTGGGCTTGAAAACGGAGCGAAGCAGTTTCTGTAAAGAACGAGAGATCTTGAAGGGCTTCTTGGAGACTGCAGAAGAAGAAGTAGAGGCGTGTGGGAGTGGCTGAATGATGGGAGCTCGGCGGTCGGGTAAACAAGACATGGATAGGGTTCTGGGGGAATTAGCTATGGCGGAGTTGAGTTGGAGATGAAAGGATTTGAGCTCGAAAGAGTCATAGAGTGTGCTTCCACAATCCCAGGGAGTGGTATTAGCATAAGTGTCCATGATGAAGAAAATGTATGAGAAAATGAAGGGGAAGACTTTTGAGTTTTGATCGATAACTAACTTTATTGGAATGGTTGGTGAAGGATTAAACGCGTTTGTTATGACTAGTGACCAGAAAGGTTACTTACTACCGTTATTAATTATAAGCCTTGTTTCACATACACGTCCACATATGTGGACCGTGAATTCCGTGCGTGGGGACTACTCTTCTTCCCTTTTAATCACACATCATTCATATTTCATGACCATGTGTCCATTCATATTTATAAATCCACAGATATTTGAAAGTGACTAGAAACAACAATCTATGAGGAGATGGGGTACGTGATTACTAGCTACTTGATCTGTTACATCATCTGTTGTTGTATTATTTATATCTGGCATGTAGAACCAAATAAGGGTTTAAGAGACTCTTTTAATTAGTTTTTTTTTTTACTTTGAATTAGTTTTAATTTTATGCAACTTTTCACGATATCACTAGATTCAACATGAAAATGATTAATTCATCACTGATTTAGATTTGTTTAAAGGTTTGCTGCTAACTAGTACGTTACTTCATGCATAAAACAAAATTCGAAACCCAAACTAAAGAGCTAATCATTAAACTAACTCAACTTGGTTTAATTCCTTGGATCTAATCATGTTTGATGGTTACAAAATTCATAAAATAGCGACTGACGGGTGGGTTATTTTTTGGTCCAACTACTTGAGTTGTTTTGACTAGCTTTTTGTGTTGGCACATTTAAGTTAGAAAGTTTTTCAAGTCCAAGAAAACAAAGTTAGAAAGTTTTTTTTTTATTTAAATAATTGCCGTCTCCTGTTGATCATGGACGAAAATATATAATGTACTTCATTAAATACCAGGCAGAGAAGGGATACTTGGAAGTTGGCCCGTAAAATAAGGACTCTTAACAAAACTTATATGTACATATATATTCAC
This sequence comes from Stylosanthes scabra, assembly GCA_036250425.1. Taxonomy (NCBI): domain Eukaryota; kingdom Viridiplantae; phylum Streptophyta; class Magnoliopsida; order Fabales; family Fabaceae; genus Stylosanthes; species Stylosanthes scabra. The sequence continues at coordinate 91,377 of JASCZI010241657.1, forward strand.
CTAATCAACAGCTTCATTGCCAAAAAGCTTAAACTGTGTAGCATCAAGAACCAATTTCCTTATAGAAGAGAATGCACCCATTATTCCAGCTGCAGTGAAGACCACCATAATTGTTGTGTTAATCAAGTAAGTAAAGGATGACTTTGGAGGCTTGTATGTCATGTTGTAGAGAAGCATAGGCAGAACGAAATCCAGAGGGATAAATCCAATAGCGCCCACCACACCGTTTATGTCCCCAAAAAATGGAAGCATGGCTGCCACAAACCCACATAATATCGTGTATATTGATCGAAGAATTATCCTAGGAACAAGATTCCTTTTGGAAAACATCCCCTGATTCACATCACCTGATTTCTTCTCCATTATCTCATAAGCCACTTGAGAGTAAA
>JASCZI010241657.1:91775-104576 GCA_036250425.1 Stylosanthes scabra
GTGTCACATGTATAAAGGCATGTAATTAAGTGTATTCACACTCATGTAGATGAATAATTGAACACTAACTAACCAGGCCAATGGCAAAGAGTTGAAGGAGCACAAAGATGACTGCAATGGCAAGGACCCAAGTTGGAGCCAAAGGAGTTCCATTATCTGGCAACAGACTGTTAAAGATGTTTGAACTAGACTTGTTTCCGAAAGCCCAATATCCAGAAACTGCAGCAGAGTAGAAAGTCAACCCTATGACACCATAGCACATGCAAAGACCCTTTAACATCTTTCCAGACGCAGGAGGCGCTATTGTTGCCTGTGGTAGAATTCATTATAATAACTCAACACTAATAAACTCTGTTGATGGTGATAAACAATGATCAAATAATAAATACCTAATTAAGTTGTTGCTACAAACATTTCTTATCTAATTAACTTGTTGCTACTTTACTATTTTACATGGCTTCTTAAGCAAGCAACATTACTGTTATCTACTTGGAAAAACTGAAATGTGGGGTACCTGAATCTCGGGTAATATGCCATTCCCAAATATTGATGCAATTATGGAGATGGAAATGAAGGCGCTAAAGGCCCTTGAAGATTTCATAGGTTCTAATGAATAGTCCTTTGGAGGAGCGTTTGCTGACATACCTGCAAAATTTATCATTGTAATTCCTGAAGTTGATTAAGAAATTAAATTGAAATTAACACTATATGGTATTTTGTAATACCTGCATGAATGCAGGCACCCACCATAAGAGCGGTGTAGCCGAGGCTGAGAAAGAGCGAGCACAAGTTGATGTGTCTGAGGGAATGGAAAGTGGGAAGCTGAGACAACACTATCATTACTACTGTCACCATTGCTATGAAGTCGTGGAGTTTCAGGGATCCATGTGGTGAGATACTAGAGTACAGGATCTGGTTATCACAACGTAAAGAGAAAATGTGAAATTAAGCAACCAAATTAAAATTTTAAAATATGGAGGATATCAAGTTCAATTGCTGCCAAATGTGTTAATTATCCTACTTAAAAAGTAAGAAAGGTACATTGTTAAGAGATCCTAAACATATGAAGTTATCACCTGATTGAAAAAAGTTAATCAGCCTAGAGTTGACACGTGTCATATATGTTTAGTTAATATTGAGAGTTAACTAAGAAATTAACTTGATCATTGTCTAAGCTGAGAAAAAAATATGATAATTATTACAGCAGATTAGAAACATGCATGGCATTTGTGCTTTAGAATTTTACAGAGCATCTAGACTAGTCCTGTCCTTCACATAGATTCTTACTTTAATTTCTTAGAGTATGTATAAAGCAGATCATAGATCAGGAATTAGGCAATTAACAAACACTAGCTTTTCTACACAACACATGGCCTCATCATGTGGTAGCTAGGAAAAAGGGTAAAGCTAGCTAGAACGAAGGTGATAGCGGATCTTGGAAAGGAAAACAGAATCAAGAGGGGATAAATAATGTTTTACAAAATCAATGGAAAATCTGTGTGGATTAGTAGAAAATAGAAATGTTAGGAGTTGTTTCATTTCACAAATTTTGCTACGTGTTGAAACTTGGAAGGTTGTGTTTCAGTACAAAAATTACAGAAAATGTGAACCCCTTAAGGATAAGGGATAAGGATAAATATATGGTATGTGAATAGAGAAACAAGTAACCTCAAGGCATTGGCCCGCAAGCAAGATTGCCCCTATGCCAATCCCACAGTTGATTCCTGTTTGTATAAACACCACGAAATAGAACATCCATCCCGATCCTACATAAACAAATCCAAAAGCACCTTAAATAAGGGTTCGGTTTGGTTCGGATTATTCTTCGTTGATTGAATAACTAAGATTATCGCGTCTAAGAAGTAGGAACAATAATAATGTAACGTGTATGTGTGTGACAATAAGCTAATAAGTACGAGTGATGCAAATTGATTCTTGGTGTTACACCGACAGTGATGGCATTATTATAAGTGAATAACCATTAAACCACTACTTATTACTACTCTTTGCGTGTTGAAGATGTAATTAATTAACCACGTGCTCCTCTATGGGAAAAATGTTAAAAACCTTATCATATCAAGTTGGTAGAAATCAAAATAATGAGCATACCTAAAACATCGGCGGCGAGTTCGCGGAAGCGGATATGGCGGCGACCAGCGTTCTCGCAATGAGCAAGCACTTTGGACATGAGCAAGTATGAGTAGAAGGTGACGATTCCCATGGCGGTTAGGCAAAACATACCAAGCTCCCATCCCAACCCTCTGAACGCGTACGGCAGCGTCAGTATGGTTGGCCCCACGATCGCCGTGGTTAAATGAAAACCCGCGTGCCACCATTCCCCTATATATATTATGCATTATTCACCATCACAAGAGAAGTTAGTTAGAGGGAGGAGAGAGTGGGAGGTGGTAGTTACCTTTTGATTGGAGGACGAAGGCGGCTCCGGCGTCCACGTCCTTGTCATGACGGCGTACCTCGCCTGTAGTGGGGTGTGCCATGCCTATTAGCCTAGGTAGCGAGATCGAGGACTTAAGAAGAAAAAAGGACGTGACACTGGGAGTGGGAGGGGGTGTAGGTAGGGAACGAAAATTGAATCTTCCTTTTATACGTCTATATAAATACGTACCGTTTTTAATTAAATGAAAGATGTTAGTTTTTAGTTGTTATCAACATGCTATATTACTTAGAACAGTTGTTCACAAATAAAGGGAAGCATCTATTCCTTTTCCTCAAATATTCAACGACCGCCATACTAACAGGGGAACCTTTTCTTCCCAACATCTTTGCTTATTTTTCACAGGGTCTTCTAGTTTGAAAAAAAAATAGTAATATTTCATTTAAAAATATAAAAGGTAATTGAATTTGAATATTTTATATTTATTTTTAAAGTTAAGTTCAACAAATTAAAAAAAGAAAAAAACAGTAGGCAGAGATTGCCATTTTTTGAGTAAGAATGTTACTAATTCCAATGGACTCCCAATGCAGCTTCAGTGAGGCGAAAAGCCCAAAAATCATGGATGAGCCCAACGAAGATTGGGGTTCCTATAACTATAAGTTATAACACATTTTTTTTTTGCAGCGGAGGCGTAGCCCAACTACCTCCAATATAGTAATAGCTGGTTGGTGTAAACTCACCCATGGTAAATTGGTAATTGAATGCATTTGAGGGCTTGGTTCAAGTGGCACCTCTAGTTGCCCTTGTGAAATTGCACCCGGGTTCTAACCTCTCTAATGGTAAAAAGAGAGTATAAAAAGTGTGTGTGAGTGTGAAATTTAGGATCGGGGATTGTCCAATCCAACTTAACAAAAAAAAATGGTACCTAATATCCTAATTACGTTGGTGTACTATTAGGTATTGTTTGGTAAGAAAGAAAGAAATAGAAAAGAAAGGTAGTGAGGAGGAAGGGAGGAGAGAAAAGAAATAGAGTAGAAGTTCTATTTCTCTTGTATTGTTTGGTAGGAGGGAAATTAGAAAGGAAATAAATAGTAATCAATTTTATTTTTATCCTTTAAAAAAATAATATATTTATAATTAATTCAATAAATTTAACTTTTAATGATATAATTAATTTAAAAAATAATAATATAAAAAATAAATTATATATAATTAACATTAATGAAATATAATATGAAAAGTATTATACATATTTTAATTTTTGAGTTACATTAATTAATTTTGAGTTATATTTATATTTATATTAATGAAATATAATATAAAAAATATCGCTCCATTGCAAGTACTTAAAAGATAAAAGTAGAAAAAAATAAAATTAATTTTATTTTGAGTCTTGTATGTTTTTATTGGGGTCAAATCTACCGTGTAGATTACAAAATTACCTCTATACGTGTAGATTACACATGGTGAAAAGTTATTGGCTGTTTGGATGGGCCTACCTTCATCTTTATGATTGCTATTGGTTGCTTACCGGCAGTGATGAGAGATTAAGGATAATTTAAGAAATATAATTACGGATGGTAATAGGTGGTATAGGCATTGGGCTTTTTTTTAGCAGTCCATGTTTCTTGTATTAAACTTTTTACATATCATGGGTTAGTACCAACAATAGATTCACCGGGAAGACAAATTAATCCTTCATTGTTTTTCACGGGTTACCTATTCCTGTGTATGGGCTCATACTTTAGGCCCATTATTCTTTATTTTCTTTATCTTATAAAGCATTGTTAGTTTGTTACTACATTGAATGATTTCTCTTCAAGTGTTCTCTTTTCCTTGTATCTATTTTCTAAATACTTTTTCTTTCTTTCTATTTTCTAAATATTTTTTCTTTCTTTCGGGCGTTATACATTTCTATCTTCTTTTAAATTATATTTAAAATCATAATAACAAAATACATCTAATTCAAATGAAATATACAATACAAAATAAGAAGTTATAGAAAAATGCACTAATTATTACATGCATTAATTATCTTTTCAACATTAATTACTCTGCTAATTTCTATAGTTTATCAAATTTTTAATTAGATTCCTATATTTTTTTTTCTGTTAACTGAATCTTTAAATCATTTTTAAATCTGTAATTAGATCCATATTAAAATAATAAATATTGAAAGAAAATATTTATAAAATGTGAATTTTCTATTATTCTTATACTTTTTACTTTAGATAAGACTAATATTTACCTAAATATATTTTTTATTTATGTTTTTCATCAGTATTCTTTAAAAATCCTAAACCCATTTACCACTTGTGCCAAGGGATGTTAACATTGCATTAACCCATTGCTATTCTTACTAATTTTTTCCCCTTTTATTAGCCCATTATTGGGGTGCTTTTTTGAATATTGGAAAGGCACGGGTGAAATACATAAATATTGGCCTAGGTTGATGAATTACCACAATATGGGCCTTGTTTTTTGTGTAGATAGGCAGTGATTCCAATAGAAAAATTTTTTGTCAGTGTATTGCAATACGTCTTTGACAGATTGTGAGCATTTAAAAAAAAACACTATAAGAAATCGGATTTTTTTTAATAAATAAAATAAATACAAAATTAACTTAAATGGGCGCGAGTTAATTAAATAAGTTACTTCAGTGCATGTAAAAATTGGTCCGGTCCGGTCCGATTTTCTGAACTTTGGAATGTTTAAATAAAATTGTTTAAATAAAATTTAAAGTACAATATCAACTAAGTCAGCATTGGATATCGCATTCATGCGTAAATATAAAGTTTCAGCATGGTTCCAAATATGGAAGATACTCAATCCAAATACAACTAAATCATCATTTGAGCTAGCATTGACGCATAAATATATTCCATATTCATGTCAAATATCAGCATCATAAATTTCTTGAATGAAGAATATAGCCTTAAATATGAGCTAACCTGATATAATGTAATTTTATATTATAACAAAATTGTGAACATCTTAAAATTCAACACAGTACATTACAAAAAAATGCCGTCCAAATACGGAGTACATTGTTCAACAACATGCTCAAGGTTTACTTATTCTTCAGGCGATCCTTTATGTTCTTATAAATTCGAGAAGCCCCTTTCTTCCATAGTCCTTGCTCGCTGTGTCTTGTCAAACTCATTAACCATGCTATAGAGTGTATTAAATGCATGCCGGTCCATGTGATCAGAAAGAAATGGAGCAACAGTGTTCATAAACAGGGGATATAAAGAGAGCTGTTGTGCTGAGCTTTCCAGAAAAGAGCTTGGTGGTGGCATGCTTTCATGAGGTGGGGAACCTGCTAATACATATTCTAACAATATATTTAATATTCAGATGGTTTGAACCTGCTAATACATATTTTCACAATCTGTTTGATCTTCAGATGGAAAAAACATGCTAATACATATTCTCATAATATGTTTTATGCCAACAATAGGTTTGACCGTTAAGTTGGCTAACCTGGTCCATATCCAATTTCACAACATAACCAAGTTGCAAACACAAAATGAACTATATAGACAAGTACGACTGATCAGTCAATCCTAATCAAGCCGAATACATCATCAAAGTTCTAAAAGTAAGGTACATTATCAAATATCACCATACATTCATGATCTACTTCTTCCTAAAAAGATTCGTTACGTACTTGACCACTCCAGAAGCCCCCTTCTTTAAACCTTTGGGCGACCAACCCGACGGAGTGAATCGATTCGGATTGCGCCTGGATTGTTCAGTCCTCAGATCGTACCCCTTTCCACCCAACTTTGGTGTGGATGCTGCAGCGGCACTGGCGGACGCGTCACCTGAAAAAGCAAACAGCAAGCATAATACACCATGTCAATACCTCGAATATAAGTAACACAATATCAGATAAAAAAGCTGCAAGTCACTACCGAGATTATGAGTAACATAATATCAGACAGTGGTACGCCATATCGATACCTCGATTATAAATAACATAATCTCAGATAAAAAAGCGCCATGTCAATACCTCGATTTCAAAACTACCTGCGACATTATACTCGATGTCCGTTCATATTAACGAAGATGTATTCCATAGATTGTACAAGCATTAAAAAACCTTACCTGCGCAGTTCGAAGCCTCGGTGTCAACATCATTCCTGTCTGCGACAAGGTAATCCTCCTCCTCATCCTCGTCCTCATCCTCATCCTCATCCTCATCTTCATCCCCACCGTAGGTATTTAAACAATTAGTGTCCCTGTAACGCGTATAGCGAGCAGCTTCTTCGTCTTCCTGAATTGATGAAGCATTAAAATTGAGATCAATTCCGGGTGCGGTATTCGCACGACGAACACCGTCTTCACCAATTCCTCTTACGTTGAGACTACGACTAGAATCAACTGATTGTTTAGCCGCAGAATGGGCGGATGCAGCCGATGCATGGAAATGCGAATCAACGGATAAACGACCCGGCGTAGCCTGATTACGCTGTGCCATGTCAAAATCGTTGACCAAGCTGTACAACGTATTAAGAAACTTCAAATTGGTTTGGAAGGGGCTGCAAGGGCGGAGAATGAACCTGAAGATGTTGGTGATGAATCCGTCAATTGATGGTGCTTCAGCAATTTAGGTTTCCTGCCTTATATTAGCCATTACTCCCCAGCCGTTGGATCTCACTCACCAACCGTTGGATGCGTAGCACATTTTTTTAAAAAAATGCATGCAGGGGCAAATCCGTCTTCGCCGGATTCCAGACCAATCAGAGCCATACGATCTATGCGCCAATCAATCTGAGCCGTCGTTTAACCATTGAAGAGAGAGAATCCGTGGATGACGAATTCCTCACAAATGAGGGCCACACGATCTCATAGTCACTCAATCTGTGCCGTTCTTTTACCAACGAAGAGAGAGAATCCGTGGATGACGGATTCCTCACAAATGAGGGCCGTGTATCTCTTTGCCTCGTCAAATCCAAGCCTTCTGTTCAGAGAGAGAATCCGTCTTCGATGGATTGTGGAGTGAAGTCCAATAAATGCGTTGTTGACGCATTCTCTCACCATGCAATCCGTTGGATTCTTTGCATGCCTCATCATCGCCGTCCATTTTACAATTCCAATTAAAATTCAAATTAACAACGGAAGGTGTCATCGACGGATTCAACATGCTTTTCAGAAGAAAAAAAAAATCATAGCAGGACCATAATTAGGTAAAACCCATCACTGTCCCCATATTTCAGTTATTCACCTATCCAACCCCCATATCAAAAATAATTCCCCCCATTATTGTCGTTCAAAAATAATTATGTTTTTAACCAAAAATACCTTCTCCAAATTCCCACCCATATCAAATTAAGATGCTGCCCAGTTAGCCCAGCAAACAAACACATTTATTTCCAGCCCGAAACATGGCCTGCTAAGGCCTAACAAAAATAGTAAGTCCCCTTTTAGTACAATAACAACCAATCTAATTACAATCACAATTAAAACTCCGTTTCCCAAACAACCCTCCCCTCAACGCCGTATATCATCTGTTTATCCAATCACATTTCTACAACTACAATCTACATGTGTAGATGTAAATAAGAATCTACATAGTAGAATTGGTCTTTTATTGGAAGGATATTTTAGTAAAATTAAAAACATGCAATACTTCCCTCATCTTCCTTCCAACTTCTCTCCATATGAGGAATGGAAATTTTTTATGTGGGATCCATTGATATTTTATCACTTCTTTTTAATTTCTTTAGCAACCAAACAAAATAAATATTCTCACTTCCCTTCTATTTCTCTTCCTCCTCTCCACTTCCACCTTATTTCATCTCAAACAAACAAAGCATTAGGCTTTAGTTCATTTCCAGAATTGTTGTTCTTTGCCTAACCGCTTACGACACCGCCTACCAAAGCAAAAATTTAATTTCAATTATAAAACAAAAAAAATAAATATTCAGATGATGCAGTTAATTTTATATGAAATTATCCATTAAGAATTATTAGATAATCTAATATATTTAATTAAATTATAATTTAATGATTTAAGATGTTAAATCAATATTGTTCCTTAATGTATAAATTCCGCCGAACTATAAGGTTCATTAAAATTAATCAACATAATCTTGGCCATGAAGTTATAGAAAAATCTAAAATGATGAAAGTCAGATATGACTATGATAGTCAGTTATGACCATTAAAACTTATCTGATAAATAAATTCCTGAAATTTTACCATTTCTCCTAACAATTACTCCTAGCAGTTACACTTTACATCCTCTGTAAATAAAATCAGAGAGAACATAAGAAAGTAAGTTATGTTATATTTACATGTTATACTCTAATGATTAAGTTCTAATTTGAACGTTGGAGTGACCTTTCAAGTTTAATTCCGTCAAACACGAGCTGTGCGAGATGGGTCTTTTTTTCTGAAGCCATGTGAGCTGCATCTTAACCGTGAAAAAGCTTTACTCTATTCAACCAGCCCAGAAAAATATAAAATTAAAATGGATACTCAAATGCAGTTGACTTCACGTGAAGTCGCTTTCTAATCATCTTTAAATGAAATGATATGTTTGACCAAAATGTAACCTGATCTAGCTTGTCATAAGCTCGGCCCAAAAGAGCTTTTTTGAACGAGCCCTTGCTCAATAAACGATCTATTAATCACTTAAAAGCCCAATAAACCGAACTCTTATGCAAATCCATTTCAACGGGAACAAAACCCGAACCGATTACTTCCAGCGCTGGCAAGTTCAAACCGAACACTTAAACAATAACCCTAATCTAATCAGTTATCAAATAATACACGTGCTCAAGTCAACCCAACAATCGATCCGATATGATCAACCGATATCAAATTTAACAACTAAGCTTCCAACTCCGAAGAATTCGGACACGCTAACTAAGCCCCCTAACAGCAATCCAATATGCTAACCGATCACTTAGATGATACTCTATATAATTAACCTAGCTAGGTCTAGGAAAGGTAAATTCTCTTCTCCATCATATTCACAAAATTGCTAAACAGTTTTTCCTATCTGACTTGAGCGTCAGAGTGGCCTTGCAGGTCCACCCCTGCCATTCCTTGGAGATCAGAGCTACACTGAAGATTCTTGTGGAAGCTGAAGTGTTTCTCCTTCGTCCGAGCACATTAAACCTTGAAGAGCTCATCCGCGAAGTTCTCGGACGGCCGAATTCTTCCACTCCCGCCCCAGAACATAATCTAACAGTTTCAAATGACAACTTCACATGCAGTTAACTGCACCTGAGTTACCATCTAAAATTTAATGCACATAATTTTTTTTTTTTTAAAAAATAGGCCCATCAAAATAAAATTAGAGAAATACCGAAGGAAGAGTGACGACTCACGACTCACACAAGAGGCAAGTTATGAGTCGATGACTCATGAGTATGACACAGACGCGCGCGCATATAATAGCCCCTCTTCAAAAGGAAAGTCCGCGAACAAGCACAACTATTTCATTTCTTGCCATTCTCATTCTCTTATATTCCTTTCTTTTCAAACGCAACCTCGCTCTCTCCCTCTTACTCTTCACCAAAACCCTCGGTCAGAATCCTTCTCTCTCAGTACGTCATTCTTAGGGTTCTGCCTTCAATGGCATCGCAAGATTCGCTTCCTAACACCACCAACTCTGAGAAGCTTGCCGATTCCGGAGGAATCCAGCCTCCGCCTCACCATACTCTTCTCAGCATCTGCAAGTCTCTTGCCGCCGGTGGAATCGCCGGTGGAGTGTGAGTTTCGCTGCCTTTCCACTTTATCTTCTGCTTCCTTCTTTCTTTATCTTTTTATATGTTTCTATTCTCTGTATTGTTCTGATTTTTGCGATATATAGCGATTTTGAGCTGGTTTTGGTTTCTAATTTTTGTTTTCTTGAATCCAACTGTTGTTATTGTGTTTATGTTGCTTCTTGATTTGAATCTTAGCGATCCTGAAATCTCTTGTTGTGATCTTTGGCTAGGACGAAGCCTTTTATTCAAATCTGAATTTTATGTGCTATCTAGTGGTTTCTTAACGACTTCCGTGTTTATTGGAGAATATTCACGGTAATGAAATCTTGCTGAGCCATTATCAGTGTTTAACTGCATTATTTCATTCTTTTCTGTTTTTCAAGTTCTGGTCAATAAAGTTCCACTAGAAATGCTAAAGAAAGTACTGTACCGAGAGACATGTTTAAGTCGCTTAATAGATAGGAAAGATAAATTCCTTAAGTATTCCTTGCTGTCAAATGCTTCTGAATTATTCCGCTTAAGCATGTGAAAGGAATAAGGAATCTTGATTTGCAATCTAACTTATTATATAGTGGATTTACATCTTAGAGGGAACAGACGTATTGGCTGGAAGGATAATTCATTAATTTGCATGGTTGCGGACATGTATTGTTAGTATTAAAAATGTCAGTAAGGTTATTAGTATTGCTCATAAACATTATGAAACTGGCTAATAAGTAGATATGGCTTCTTTTTTCCCCCTTGACATAGATGAAGGAGATTTTCAATTCACAATGCACATACATGAGATTAATTTTGATCTTGATTTATGCTAAGGGGAAGCATTCAAGTATATTTAGTTATTTACTTTCTGTAATAGGTCACGAACAGCTGTGGCTCCTTTGGAGAGATTAAAGATTCTGCTGCAGGTAGTTCGCTTTAAGATTATTACTACTGCTATGATCTTTTGGTTGCTAACCGATTTCTCAATTTGCTACTTCCTGATTCCAACCAACCTTCGGACTTGATTTTTGTTGCATTTACATAGGAGTGTTGCATCTAGCATTTTCTCCAATGTCATAAGGATTAGTGCTGTCTATTAAATGTTGTCTAGATGTATGAACTCTGTTTTCATAACGAACAGGAGAAAGTGCGTGGATGGCCAGTGCAAAAATGTAGATAAATATGCCTTTGACTAGGAGATTGTTTCGGTTCTATACTTTTCTGATCATAGGTTAATAAAACCAATTGTTTTTTGAAAATGCAGGTTCAAAATCGTGACAACATAAAATACAATGGAACAATTCAAGGCTTAAAATATATATGGAGAACTGAGGGTTTTAAAGGGATGTTTAAAGGAAACGGAACTAACTGTGCCCGTATTGTCCCAAATTCGGCAGTGAAGTTCTTAAGCTACGAGGAAGCATCTAAGTTAGTTTCTTATCTTCTGATATTTATCTTATTTTTCTGTTTTCATAGTCAATAGCAGTCTACCTGAAACTATTGTTTAATAATAATGCAGGGGTATTTTGTGGCTCTACCGGCAACAAACTGGAAACGGTACAATGAAAGCACTTCCCTTTGGATCACTCTATCATGCATCTGAACATTATTAGAAGACATTTTGTTTTGTCCATTTATAATTTTCTTAACCAAGACGCATCTATCAATTTTTCTATTTTAGTTTTTGAAAGGGAAATTTATGCATTCTCAAAGAATTTTGCATCTAAAAATCGTTTTCTATCCATGTTAAAAGTACTCTTGAATCACGTGTTGCTGTCTAACTTGTTTCTGTTATTGATGGTCATTTACACATCCCCCACACCCCAAAAAAAAAAAATAAATCCAGAAGCAGCTCAGCTCACTCCTCTTCTACCTCTTGGAGCCGGCGCATGTGCTGGAATCATTGCCATGTCTGCAACTTACCCTATGGACATGGTGCGAGGTCGGTTAACTGTCCAGGTATTGTTAAAAGGAAGTTCCTGGGATTTTTGCTTCAAGGTGTTGTTTCTGGAAGATGAGTAGGCATAGTGAATGGTTTTATTTTTGGCTGGCTATAACTTTTTAATTTATTTTCAATAATTTTTGTAGACAGACGCATCCCCACACCAATACAGAGGAATTTTTCATGCTCTGTCAACAGTCTTCCGGGAAGAAGGCCCTCGAGCCTTGTGTAAAGGATGGCTACCATCAGTCATAGGAGTTGTATGTAGCCTGTACACAACTCTTTCTTTTATTCTTGTATTAAATTTGTGTTAATCTTTATTTGTGCTAACATCTTGGAACCAAAACTTTTTTCTTTTTCCATTATATATATCCCTGTGTTCATCATCTTGATTAATATACTTTACTATGGCACTTTGCAGATACCATATGTAGGTCTCAATTTTTCAGTGTATGAATCATTGAAGGACTGGTTGATTCGATCTAAACCACTTGGAATAGCTAAAGACTCTGAACTAAGTGTTATCACAAGGCTTGCATGTGGGGCAGCCGCTGGCACTGTTGGTCAGACAGTGGCTTACCCCCTTGATGTCATTCGCAGGAGAATGCAGATGGTAGGCTGGAAAGATGCTGCTTCAGTTGTTGCTGGTGATGGAAAGAGCAAAGCTGAGTACGCTGGTATGGTTGATGCATTCAGGAAAACTGTGCAGCATGAAGGATTTGGAGCATTATACAAGGGCTTAGTACCCAATTCAGTAA